>NMRA01000371.1:424084-446010 GCA_002633005.1 Phoronis australis | reverse complement strand
GCCTGAACAGGTAATAAACTATTGAAATCACTGATAAAAGTGTGTTAAGTTAATAGTTCCTGTATCCCCCCCCAAGATTCTATCATTCTATCACAAACATTTTGCGTTATGGGAACAATACACCACACCATAGCGGCACACTCGGCAGAAGAACCACTAATGTTGCTGTGTCATGTACTCACCTTCCTCACATGTTAACAGACACCCTTCGGCGAGGTGAGATCGACCATATATGAGGTGATATGGATATAGACTGATTAAGACGTTAGCAAAAACTAATTAAACCACGTGGCTTTCTCTTTTTAAGTTACGGTATACAAAATTCCGTTGAATTCCTCATCCTTTGTCAATATGCAGACTTTCACACTTGTTTAGATTTAACTTTAATCCTGAGACTTCCCCAAAACTTTGAAGGAAGTTTGACTGAAATCCCAGAAATGATTAACGAAAAAAATACATGGGATCAATTCCATAAGTTGCAGTGTCCCTCAAAGATTCTTGAATATCGGAAAGTTATGTCCCCCTAGTGGCATACACCGACATTACACGGTCAATGCAGCATGCAAAAGGGGTTTATGATACAGATGATTGGAATCTTAATAGAATCAATAAATGTAGGCTGTTAATAACTTTTGCGAGAATCAATTAACCCAGTAAAATTTGGGAAGTGCAAATTCGTGTCCAAATGCAAAATTTTCTCCTTATAAAATGTGCTTGAAACTTACATGAAAGTAATTCCATCATTACCATACGGGAACGGCACTTCCGAATCCACGCCATGCTATGAACATTACCACTAAATAAAATTGGTTCTAACCCCGGTGTTTAAGGTAAACGGCGGGTACGGAAAATTGAACTAGACCGTATTTATCCACCTTGGCTGATGGTCAGGGGTCTGTTTGTTCAGAAATTTTGATGTAACTATCATTTCAAAATTACTGAATAACGTTTTGCCTTGACGTATTTTTGCAGTTTAGAAATGACATGGAAATTACTAGCAAATACGACCATTACGCAATTTTTTATTCTTTTAATATGTAGAAATTTGTTAAACAAATTATGACATTAACATCTGATGAGCTAATTTTCACAAAATATATCTCTAAGACTCAAATTAAGCACTGCAAATTTTTTCCCCAAAAATACAATTCGAGCGAATGCAAGAAGATACGAGAACGAAGTCAACAAAGATCTTCTTTACAAAAAGTACATGCATCCGAGTTCCATGACTCCAATCTTATGTAAAAAAAGAATTACAGCTTATGATTCTATGCCATAGTCTAAAGTGAAACCAGATGATTTATGGATTTATTCCCACCACTCCTGTCCTGGACAAATATTTATGCGGTTTTCTCCCTTGAATTCAGGTTTTGTTTTTTTATGATAACCGTTAATTAAGTGAGTGTTGGCTTTTTATCTGAATACTCACTAAATGAGACTCTTGAAGAGTTGCTAAAACATAGACAAGTAAGAAACAGAGAATTTAGGTCAAAGGAACCCAAATATTTTTTTGTAGATTGTGAATTTCCATGAAGTTCTGTAATTGATGGGAACATAATAAATCTCACACAAAAGTTTTGATAAGATAAAAATGCACAACTATCTGAAAGATCATGTACCCAGACGACTCATTCAGTGGCTCAGGTGGATATTTTGGCCCACTCGGGTATTGTTTTGGGTAGGTATACGGGATACTTTCTAGTCATTGTCTCTTAAATGAGATCATCAATTTTCAAACCAGTCGGGCTCATTTTATTTTTTACACCGACAGACCAGCCTATGATACTGACAATTTCAGCCTTCTATCTGACGGTTTGATAAATGTAATTGCAGGTTGCGAAAGAGCTGTTTACGGTCAGTATTATAGATGGTGCAAGTAGTGAGCAGCACAGCCGTTGGTCGCCGCACCGCTAACTCGATAGTACGTGTTGTCCCTGATTGAGAATGAGTTTTTAGTTAGATTCAAGAATCACGATTGGCAGTGATTGGAACTGAATTCATTTGTAAACAATGTAATCAAAGTTTAAAGAACTATTCCACGTTTGCACATTCTTTAAATGGTTACCTAATGGACACAAATGCAATACTGTCATGTATTCATGTCACTTCCGATTCATTAGCAGACAACCAGAGTAATGAATTGTCCGAGTTCTTAATTGTTTCGGAATTGTGGACATTCGAATTGGACCCTACTGAACCGAAGGTAGGGAACCTTCGGAGTAGTAGACCTTTAAAATAGGCCTAGTGAACCTTCGAAAAACTGACATATAACCTTGGAAATCTTTTCCATCAAGTTTGTTGCTCGTCTGCGATCGAAGCTGTGTTCAATTGGCACTGGTTGACAAGAGAATGCTTTCTTCATTGACCAAAGTCTTTATTAGGTGTAGACTTACTTTTCCATAATGTGAACATGCTCGTCGGGGTTTTCTCAGTGCAAGAAAAAACTCGGTGTCCGGTTTCGGCAACGACGGAGGAGTGACTGAACTTAGAAGAATGGAAACGCACACAATCGACAATCAAAGTTTACTACAATGGATGAACGATATATCTGACGATCACTTTCAATTCGAAATTTTAATTAGTTGGTATACAATAGCGGTCTTAGAGGGGGGCCAACAAGGGGGTCATGCCCCCCCCCCGTAAACTCTCCCAGATCCCATTTAGCAATTCGGGGTGTGAATATCTGACGGGCAAAATCCTGGTTAATACTCTGTCCTGGCCCCTCCCCTAACTAAATATCTTGGATCCGCCCCTGGTATAGAAAGTTTACTTGACTCCCTTGTTACCGGCCTAGGTTATGAAGTCACCACGCGCATTCAACGCCGATGATAAGCATGAAACCTCCTCTAATCTTCTGCACTACGCTGTCAATGATCTACGCAAACACCCGGCAACGGGACGAAGTTGGCCGGTCATATCATTATGTGAAGCGCTTTGAATCGGAGAAATTTCAAAATTATCAATTGTCGGCATTGTTATGAGTACCAGTAACTGTAGCAATTTTGATGTTGTTGCCCATCTATATCCTATTTTTAACGGATAGGCTGGGGTTGGACCTTTTCTGCGGGGTTCGATCCCTGGATCGAACTCCCCGTACCCCCTGGCTGCGGGCCCGCCTGTAGTGTAACAAATCTAAGACTGGTGGACAATGGACCCTTTATAGAGTTCGCAACAATGAATTTTTCATAAGATGTAAAAGAGAACATCCATTTCACACGTTTTACCTGTGTTGCACGCTAGGACTATGTTACTCCCAAGTTGCACCGGTATATGTCGCCAACGTGGAGTGGCCTGGGACCCCCCGGGACGGCAACTGGGATGCCTCACCGCAACTCACAGATGGCGCTATAAAATTTCAAGGTCACTGAAGCCTGGAAATGGGTCAAGCGGCGTGCGTGTCAAAGGATGATATTGCGAACGTCGTTGTTGGAGAAAGGATGTTAGGTATTTTTTATTGATGATGAATGCTTACTTTCGTAATTTCTGCTTACTGAGAACATGGGATTTTCAATCTTCTCGCATTTTGTCGAGTATTCAAACTTTGACAATGTCAAGTCATTCATGCACTATTCACAAAATGGTCGATTTGTTGAAAAGTTTGCACGCATGGAAGTTGCAACAAATTCCCGTGATATTTCAAAAGCGAAAATTGAACAACGGTCGGTAGTCTACACTCTATTGGTTTATCATGCATGATCACGTCGCCACGATTATCGTAGCACTCATAAACTTTCAAGCTATTAGTCGAAATCTTGAGATTCGTCTAAACAAGCGTGAACTGCATTGTTTGTGAGTCTGTGCGCATACTACATACCATGTCAGGCTATGAGTTCATGACAAGTTAGTGTCGCACTGCATGTACACAGAACTCCTTCTTCCCCTCTATAACAGTCTTCTGGAACTCAGATTTATGTTTAGTCTGTCGGAGTCTGGAACAACTTACCTGCCCAGGATCACTTCCAGAGAGTCTGTTATAGTCATCATAGCATTTCATGCACATTGCACTGCACCCTCACACTGCAATTGTACATACACATATCTCACCATTGCACATTTAATTTGGTAACATGCGCCACTTGACTTTGAGTATGAAGTGTTACTAGAGAGATAGAGCTAGAATCCTCATCCATAACTTAATTGCCAATCAACGGTTCGTGAAAAGAATCCTATGTCGAGGCCCTATACTATAGTCGAGATTGGGCAACTATACCAGTTTGTGCACCACAGAATTTGCCGCTTTAGATCAAAGGCACCATTGTGTTGTGGTTATTCAAATCGTCACAGGCTGGTGTTATTATTTTCTCGATAACGAGACCATATCATAAACACATGGGGGGGGGGGCGGCAACAATATAGAGTATTTTAAAATTTCTGTTTTGAAATTTTGGAAATAGCATATTTGAATAGTTTGTGAAAAGCACACGTTTTGTAATTTTGAAAATTGGAGAAATGCAACTTTTACAACCAAAAACGTTTGTTTAATGTTTCAATAATTAAGTTTTCTTCGATTCTGTTGGGTGTGTAACATAATTACCATAATTAGTGTCATCATATATTTCTTAGCATGTATTGCGGGAAGCTGGCTAGCCTTGGTATAAAGCTGTTATACTAAATATATTTTGATGGCCCAACCCAAAGTTCCGTCCACGCACAGACTTACCCTAGAACTTACACTAGTACAACTGAACTTGCCCCACTTTAAGTGGAGCGTCCACATGCACACAAGCACACACTCACGCACATACACACGCACACACATCTGATATCTAGGGTAAGGTAGAAGTTGTCACTCTGTGCATGACAATGGACAGGTGATGCAAATACGTGGTGCAAAAGAAGACCTGCCTGAATATAACCACAGCAGATAATCATTTCCACCTTGCCCTGAGTGTGCGACCACATAGCGAGTAGAAGTGGAATAAGTTATCTTAGAACCAGTTATTCTACCTTGATAAGGTGGAGTAAGTTATCTTAGAACCAGTTATTCTACCTTGATAAGGTGGAGTAAGTTATCTTAGAACCAGTTATTCTACCTTGATATGGTGGAGTAAGTTATCTTAGAACCAGTTATTCTACCTTGATATGGTGGAGTAAGTTATCTTAGAACCAGTTATTCTACCTTGATAAGGTGGAGTAAGTCATCTTAGAACCAGTTATTCTACCTTGATAAGGTGGAGTAAGTCATCACACGTGGTGCAAGTTACACTAGTTTAAATAGAGTCCAGACACCTTCCAAACTTGGCAATAACTGGTTCCAGGAGTAGGTTTTTCTGGGGTAAACACGAGTGTGGATGGCACTCGGGAGTGCTATTCCTATTTGGACAAAGGGGTTCAGATTATGTGTCAGAAACTCTGTAAAAGGACACATTTTGAAAGAAAACTATATATTAAGTGAGTTTTATTTTATTTAGATCTGTTAGTTAAAAATAGCTATAGTCCAAATGTTTGATATGTAGTTAATGTTTATGCATCCAGATATTAAAGGCGAAGGCGTCCTTTTTTCATGTCATTTTGAGCAAAAACTAGGTTCGTTGATTATCCCAGACATACTTTTCACTAAATTACAGCTTTTCATAATTTAATTAATTACCCGTCCTCTACTCCGGAAGTGACGTTTTGGGAGGCAAGAATTTTTCGCCCGAATTTGGTTCTGCGTTGAATTTGCGGTGAGGATCTGTTCTACTTTTGTTTTCGTGCGTTTTTTTTTTAAATTGTCGTCACCACTTCCCATCGACGAGTATTTTACGACAAGCTAGGTTGTTAGAGTAGTCAATTACGTTGGATTTAGGGATTGTTTAGTTTGTGTTAATCTGACGGGCTGGAGTTGGTGACCCATATCACAGTGACAGAAGTGACGTGAGTAACGGAGACATTGTTCGTAGCAGTGGTGACAAGGAATTTTTTCACGGACAGTCAGTGGGTGGGTATATGTTTGAGCCTGTGTATAATGAGGCGCGAGTACGCACAGGCACAACTGTCCCACTTGCCTGAGTGTCCCGCGACACACTTCCACTGAGCACCCAAACTGCTTACATCCCGCCGTGTGACTCTCTCGCCACACACATCGCACCTTCTAGATAGCTCCAAAACCTGAGAAAAGTCCACAATAAACTTATCAAAGTTTGACTCACCGATCTGTTCACTGGACGACCAACTGTCCTCTTTACTGGGTATCGAAGTGGGCCTCTATTCACTCCCACTACTCAATATCGCTGCAGGGCTGCTTACAGGCTCTGGGCTAGAGACAACAGCACAGGGCGATTCACTGCTAGTCCCGGAATTGCATGCTCTGGGGTACGTTCAGAGGCATGGATAACAGTAGATGAAGTACCTCCAGCCACAGTAGTAGCCACAGCTCGCGAGGCTTCTCGCTTGAAAAGTGCACTTCTCGGGGGTGGCGACGGAGCACTGCCAGGAATTAACAGCGACGGTATAGCACCCTTCTTCAGGTGTTGTTTCGCAGGTACCTTCATCAATTCAGCCTACATATCTCTCTCATAATCTGACGACAGAAAATGGTTGCCACACACTCTGTAACCCTCCACAGCTTCGAACGTTACCCGTACGGGCCAAGTACTGACGGCGAAGTGTGCCATTCTTCGGAAAGCGATGCAAAGCGGGGTATTCCCAAAGTGCGCGGGAGACGATAATGAGTACATCCGGGTACGCAGCAACAATGTGGCATGTTGAATGACTGGTAAACAAAAACAAACAACGACCGAACACATCACAACTAAGGTAGACCAATGACTGACTCTTCAGCTCTCACAGTCAGACCAAATGAAAAGAAATTGGCGCGAAGTTCTTGCCTCCCAAAACGTCACTTCCGGAGTAAAGGCAGTGCAATTAATTAAATTACGAAAAGCTGTAATTGAGTGAAAAACATGTCTAGGATAATCAACGAACCTTATTTTTGTTGAAAATGACATGAAGAAAGGTTGCCTTCGCCTTTAATATGTAGGTGTATATTGCTGTCATCTCTGTCTAGACATCGGGTGTCTGGCGTGCACAGCATGCATAATGAGATTCAACTGATGTGTTTGTTCCTATGAAGCTGAAGACAGATGACTTTGAGTTTTGGACCGATTTGACTACCACTCTGCCCCCTAGTGGCAAATTTAGCTTTTTACATAAATTTTCCTCTGTACCTTCGGAGTTCCTTAATGGATTTTCATGAAATGTAGCATACGAGTTTCTCTAAGAGAAGATTACAACTTTTCATTTTCGGACAGATTTGATGTTTTTCCGTGCCACCTGGTGGCAATTTAAAAAGTTTTGAGTACATTTTTGACGCCTGCCTTTCTGTCTGGTCAAGCGTTTAAAGGATCCATATAAAATTGGCAGATGTTTTCCTGTTGAGAAGACCGCAACTGAGTGACACTGATTTTGGAACGGCTTCAGTTACTATGGCGACCCCTATTTTGTTTTGTGTTATTACATCCACAACTGTATCATCTTCTTAACTCTTTGGAAGGTCTTTGTGAAATATGATTGGTATGTTTCTATGGAGATGATTATGAATGACGATGAGTTTTAGACCAATCTGACTTCAGGTGTGCTCCCTAGTGGCAGTTTAATTTTTTATATTTGTCTCTGTATCTTTGGAGTTCATTGATATATTTTTCCGAAATTTGGCAAATAAGTTTCTAATAAAACGACAGCTATGCCTTTTCATTTTTGTACAGATTTAACGTTGATTGTGCCACCTAGTGGCCATTTTTATGTTCTTGAGTTTGTTTTTTACCGTATGTCTCTTTATCTGCAAAACATGAATCATAACAGTTGACTGTGTTCCTCATGAGAAGACTGTGACTGACATTGACTTTTGGATGGATCTGACACCTGTGGCGTCTCCTTGTGGTGATTTTGTTTGTTTTTTTTTGACCATGGCTGCAGCTCCTGATTCCTTTGCATGATGTTTGTGAACTTTTGCATTGATGTGGCAGGGGGTGCCGATGACTTTCTGGATGGCACTGACTATTGCTATGCCCCCCCTCCCCCAGTAACACTTTTATTTTTTTACCTTTGCCACTATATCTTCTGGACGTTTTCAATGAAAATTGGAAACTAGTTTCTATTATGAAGATGACAACATCTTTCCAATTTGTTATGATTACTAAAAGAATGCCATTAGAAGCACACCAGTTTCTTTGCGGTCGTAGACACATTTCAATGCTCTTGTAATCTGAGAAATAAGAAATTTGATGTGCACATTTAAAAAAAACATATGGGAAAACTTGCTAGAAAAACAGATTTTATCATAGATTTTTGTTGCATATGGGTCCCTTTTATTCGTTCATAATTCTCTAAAGGTGTCGCTTCGTATTATGTTGACTTTTTGATAGATGGGTATTCTGACCTCCCACCGGCACAATAAGTAAAGTAATGGTGAAGTAAGCACACGATTCCCCCTCCTATGACTACTTATCATGTTTCAGCAGGTAAAAGAATTTCATGCAGTTGCCAAATAAAGATATCCACCTTGTATAATATGTAACTGTTCACGAGAGTTTCTTTGTGATCTGTGTTTAGACACACTACTAAAACTGTTCTTGTTTTTCTCCAAATCATCTATGCCCTGATTGTCTTTGCTTTGTAATCTGTCTTTAGACACACTACCAATACTGTTCTTGTTTTCCTCCAAGCCATCCGTGCTTATATTATCTTTGCTTTGTCTGGTCAAATAGTGCAACAATTTGATGACCTTGTCATGCAATCTGTCTTTTCAAGGTCTCATAATGATACTTAAGCAAGTCATACTACTGCTCTGAGATATAATGAACTGCTCTGAACTGTAGTCTTTGTTGACCTGTTCTTTTGTGTTTCTAGGCATGGTTTGGTAGAAGCAACTGATTGATTGCTGTGGAACAAAAAGATGGCATCGTATTATGGCATTGGTCTGCTGTCTGGTCCTTCTAAGGATGGGCTTCACATCTGCTATGCAGAGTTCATGGGCGACATCTCGACGGATGTGTGGAGTTATCGTATCATCAAGACAGAGGTGCACGAATACACTGAGGCTATGCTGCAGCAAATTGAGAATGCTCATAAACTCTCCGGACAAGACTTGTTGAAGTTACACGCGCAATATGGTCACTATTTAGGCAAAGTCGTCAAAGAATTTGTCAAAGGGGATGGAGATGAAGATCTTCGGCTGGACTTTGTCGCTTCTCATGGCCACACTATCTTCCACCAGCCTGAAAACGGGTTTACATTTCAGCTTGGCGATGCTGAGACTGTTGTTACCTACTTGCGGTGCCCTCTGGTGGCTAACTTCCACAACAAAGATGTTGCCCTAGGTGGACAGGGGGCGCCACTGGTGACCATTGGTGAGAGCATATTGTTCAGTGCCTATGATGCTTGTCTTAACCTAGGTGGTGTCTCCACTGTGTCTTCTGGAGGTAAGTCCTTCGACGTTGGACCCTGCAATATGGTACTGAACGAGTTGGCCCATCGCCACAATGGATCGAGGATGGACCGTGACGGGACCATCGCAGCAGGTGGGAAAATGATGCCGGAGTTGTTGAACACCCTGAAGGAGCTGCCTTACTTTCACGAGCCACCCCCCAAGTCCATGAGCCGCGAGTGGTATGATAGCAACTTTCTCCCCCTGTTGAATTCACAAGTAAGTAATATCTACATGCCAGGCAATTTTGATTGATCATATGATTTCGTCTGTCAACCATATCTGTGAATTTGTATGAATGGTATTGTATGATGCGAGTCATTCATGTTAATGGATGATTTAATATTTTATGTCGGAGGTTTATCATAGATCTTGATAATTTACAATTTCTTGTTCCTGAGCAATGATGTATAGTCAAAAGAATTTTTCCATGAGTGATCAGATTGATATCAGACTGGTGATCATTTATCATCGACATGATATGAATCGTTATCAACCAAACTGAAGGTGTATGTCAATTGTAAGTGATTGTAGCATAGATTCTGTCATGTTTGCATTGTGGTTTGTGTACTGATTGATGCTGCTGTCATTTACTTTCATTGTTGATCAGGGTTTTGACGCCCTAAGTCTCAAATACAGGGAAATCGCACGCGGTTAGTAGCAAAAGTCGTGGCCCCTGTAATGGCCACGTAGTTGTTAAGAGCTGAAAATAGGATGCGTAAAGTGAAAGACCGAAAACTTGGCAAATGTCTGCCCGGTGCACCCGAGATTCCCTGGAGCACCCGAGATGGCCTGGTGCACCGAGATGGCCCGGTCACTGTTTTTCTCTTCAGTAGAATGGAAAGTTAGGAGTGTCTTATGTGCTTGAACGACCATTTACCCACCCTCTCAGGCCCAATATTACACGTAGTCTCACGCCTGAGGAAAAACCAGATGATCAACACACGTTACCACTGCATGACTCATAAGTGGGCCTTCTCATTTTTGCTGAACAATCTTGACTTCTGTCTGTTTACTTCCTGTAGTATTTTGAGTGCATACGGTGACTTCATGGCCACCTGAGATTTTTACCAGGTCGCCCAACAAAATCTGAGCCCTCACAATGTTGAATATTTGCATAATGGAAGGTAGAAAAAGCGACAAAACGTGAAGATGCTTTTTTCAGGTTGACTGTTATACATTACTTATTGTCCTCTAATGAATTCAGCTTCACAACTAAATCATGCCAATGTAGTGTTATTAATTTCAAATCAGTGACATTTTGTGCCTTGTGTTTACTCATGATTGTAT
Source organism: Phoronis australis (assembly GCA_002633005.1). NCBI lineage: Eukaryota > Metazoa > Phoronida > Phoronidae > Phoronis > Phoronis australis. The sequence goes on along the minus strand of NMRA01000371.1, from coordinate 435,314 downwards.
GTTATTTCCTGATCTTTATTAATTGTCTTGAACATGCACTGCGCAGGCTTAACATATAGCAACACTTGTTCCCTAAATATCACAGTACTGTAATTTTCTCACCTTGTTTACTTAATTAGTTATGCATACACACACCTTAATGTCACTGTAAAGTCTTCATTAGATCATAATGGCTGTTCTCTCACACTGTGATTGCAGTATGCCATTTAGTGTTTCCATAAAATTTGCTGTGGAATGAAATATGAGCAAAATATAAAACGTAAACATAGTGCAGTGTGAAGGCTATAAATTGTATTACAGAACACTCCTCTCAGGAATGTTGTATTTCCATACATTGTGTAAGTTTACTTTCAGTTTAAGTCTTAAATTATACATAAGTGATAGCAGGAAGAGATATGGTTATCTCTTCCTGGTGATAGTGAGATTACAGCAAGCTAATGCTAATGTTAGGTATTTACAATGCTTGCAGAAATGTACCGTGTCTGACCTACTTCGCACTGTTGTCGAGGTGATTGCGGAGACCTGCTTGCAAGCATGTGTCAGGTATAACAGCACCTTCCTGCGCCCCATTGTGCGACGTCACTCCATCTCCGAGCAGCCCAAGAAGAGTGTCCTCATCACTGGGGGAGGAGCGCTCAACAAGTTTCTTTTCTCCGAGATCAAGGCCAAGTTGACCCACAATAACTTCAATGTCGTCCAAATGGATGGAGATACAACAGTCTTCAAGGAGACACTCATTTACACCTTCTTTGGCCTCAGGTGCTTGCTCGGACTCACCAATGTGAATTCCGTCATGACGGGCGCTCGGGCAGATTCCATCTCTGGATCAATTCATTTGCCAGTAATGCACACCCCTCTCAGTCCGAGTGTGCGCTCACGATACAACATGGACGAGAAAAAGATCAGCTTTGATTGGGTGAGAGATTCTATTTGAGTCAACTACGCAGCATATTTGATTGGGTGAGAGATTCTATTTGAGTCAACTACGCAGCATATTTGATTGGGTGAGAGATTCTATTTGAGTCAACTGCGTAGCATATTTGATACGTATTTATGGTTGGAATAGAACTTGTCTGAATGTTTTTTGTAATGTTAGATGCCGGCTGCTTTTGATGTCTAGTTGTTAATTTATTGTTTCGTTTCATGAATTTTGAACGAGATGTAGTATCAAGTGAAATTCTTGTGCCATGATCTAGTATTTTTTCAACAAACCAATGTCTTTGTTTGTGAATGATAATTGACAAAAGTGTTGGTTGGAGTTCTTCACAGATATCCTAGATTTTGAAAGTGCATTGAATGAAAGCCTTTCAAAGCTCTTTCATTGTATGTCGACCACTCTACTGCACGGTGAAAGAAAGGATCAGTGCAGATAGACAGCTACATGCTCTCTGTGGTCGTGCTCCCACACACTGATATGAACAGTACTTACATAGAGATCACCAAATATTGACTTCCATGTGTTGTTGAGAAGGTTGGTGCAAATAGCCAGTTTATTTTGTTGTTCTGTGTTGAGTGTTGACTATTGTTGAGTTACGATTTAATGTAAGACGTTTTGGACAAGACTATTTTAGCCAAATGTCTGCAAAACCTAGAATTTTAAGTCTGCAAAAGTATATGTTTCTGAAAGTAGAAATTCTGTAGAATTTGATTTTTGAGTTTATGCCTCTCTGTCGTTTATAAGGTCAGACATGTAACTATGATTTTAAGTAAAATTTAGTGAAAAAGAAAGGTACACTCAGCAAAAACAGCGGGATCTTAGCATGTTTCGTATGATGTAAATCTTCATGATAAGATTTCAAAATTGTTGTTGCGTTTTTTATTTTTCATTTTGTGCAGCTTAATGTTTTGTCGTGAAATCATACGCCTTATTTTTTCAATAAAATCCCATGCAAAACCGGAACATTTAAATTACAATTTCTAATGTCGTTTTGCAACCTGTGCATGAAGCTTGATGCCTGAAAGTTTCGTGTGAATCTGGTCAGTCATTTCTGACATATGATGTTCTGAAGTTGGCCAAGATTGAAATTTTTCTAAGGTCTTACATAACCTCTAAGCTGCTATGAACCTCGCCTTCTGTTAACTAACTGGTCGTAGTTAGTCCTTATTGGGAGGATATGTAGTGTTTGCGTTTGAGAAAAAATGGCCAATTTATTTCTTACGATCATGCCCAGGGAACAAAATGATCCACTGTTACGAGAAAACATATTGAACCTGTTCTCCAGCAATGACAGAATGCCCTGTTCTTACCAAGTCTAAAAATTTTTAATCTCAGGCGATATTTGATATCGATGATGTTGGGAATTCGTCTGAATCAAATTTCAGTCGTTTTTTCATGAAGGAATGTTTGTAGCAGCTTTTTAAATGAAAATCTCTTCCCATGCTCTCATTGTTCAAAACATGAAAAACTTCACTGTCTGTTATTGTAAAGTACCTCATAGGTACAAGTTGTGTGGTTACCTGCGATTATGTAACTCATCTTGCTCAAAGCAGGTATGTGTTCAAATGATTAGGCACTGGTTGGTGTACATTAGATAGCTGGGTTGATGCCTACATAACTTAAAGTGTCTTTAAAAACTATTTTGTTGATTTTTGAAATGTTTGCGTGTTTTTTTGATATTTGCAGATTCCTCTTTTTCATCAAGAGTTTGTTAGCCATGTCATTTTATGGTCATTTGTTTGCTCACTTTTATTTTTACACAATTAAAATTTCCTTTTGTTGTGAGGAAAGCAATGACCCCTAGTGGGTTTCAGGGATAGCTATTGATGCAAATAAACATGAATGAACCATGACTTTTCAAATGTAGTATATAATTATACAGGGGGGTGTCGGATTTAGGATGTTTTAAGAAGGGGGGTCCAAGTTAACGATTTGAAAATTCTAGATTTGATATCACAAAAATCAAGGGAAAAGGGGGGTCCAGACCCCCTTGACCCCCTGGATCTGCCTGTGTTCTATATATGTGGTATTACGGTAAAATTAACCAATTTTGAAGAAAAATAATTGCAAAAATTGAATCTTCATAGTTGAAAGGCTTCTAGCATTGCTTCTGATGGTTGGTTTGGTATGGAAAGATAAGGCATTTATTTGGTGCTGTTTACCGGTCATGAAAAATAATTTTCTTTTGTCTGCCATATGGTGTTCAAAATTGGTGAAATTTACCGTAAAGTTGTTTTAATTTGAATATTTGATGTACAAAGCATGTTTTACATTTTCTGGGCTCCCTTTCATGAAAGTTAAAGTCTCAAGCTTGATCGTTGTCATGACGACAACAAACGCAACATGGCATGTAATGGAATGACACCATTGTTATTTCCGTCTAAGTTAAGACTAAAATAGTTTCATGAATCAGAGCCTTGGTTTGGATGGTTTATAGAATGTTTCAATTCACAATAGCTCAAACTACTAGATATAGGACACGTCAATCAAGTTCCAGCTTGTGAGATTTGGAATAGTCCAATTTTGATAGCTACAACATTCTTTGTTCTGTGCAGTAGCTTGCCAGTTTATTCATGATAGAATCCATAAGTGTCACCGGGCTTTGTTTTGTCTAAGTCAAGCTGGGCTTTGTGGTGACCCCGAAAAATATGCAGTTATGAATTATTTGACTAATTTTGTTTTTGATTTTTAAGTGTCGACAATGCGTGTTAGTAAAGCAATAGAGATCAACATTGCAGCTGTCTCATCTGTTCTTTTCATCTCACAAGTTTGATGCCAAAGTAGCGATACCTTTGTGTTCCATTCTTGTGAAGTCTGCAGAATGGCAACTTTTGAAAATTGGTCATCAGTCTTGTTACAAAGAAATTTTGGTTGTCTGGTGTGAGGAATATGAGGCTGTGGTCCACAAGAATTGTGGCAACGGTTTTTCATGAGATCTGATTGAAATTAACAGAATTTTGTGTTTGAGAAAGTAGAAAAACATGAAATGACAACTTTAAAAATGTTGAAATCTAGGGGTTAGGAAAGCTTTTCCCACAACCATACGGTCAAAGTAATAGGTTGCCTCTCCTTCCATTTCTCTCAACACTTAGTGCTATAATTTTCACTTCACTATTAAGGCAATTGATTGTCAATTGATTTCATGGCTATGTTCATATGCCGTAGCAGTTTTTGAAATGTTATTGTGAAATGTTTCTGTGGTTAGGAAGATGGTGCTGTTGGAAGTGGGAGAAATGCTGTGAAGTCACTTCCCTTGTTCGTCACTTCATGAATGTTGAAAGCTGTTAACTGAAAACATACAGAAATTCAAGCTACGTATATTCAGTACTGTTTTGGCAATCTGGCTATTACCTTGGGACATCCCATTTCACTTTTAAAAAGTAGATTTTCGGATGTTTAGATTTGATTTTGCAATGCGTTGCAAAAATTAAGTTGTGAAATGAAGTAGATTTCACACTTCTTGTTTCTCATGGTTATGCTGTAGCCATGAAGGGGTTCCATAAGACAGTGTTATATTTGGCATTTTTGATCCTCCAAAGCAGCACTCAATATAACTTTAAATGGCACTGGTTCCAAAGACGTAGACAATATGGAGTCGCTAGGACAGACAACTAGTAGACTTGTCAAGTTCGAAGATGTTTGATTTGGGTTAGTTGAGTTAGTTGGGTTGTATTTATGATCTATAATTTTGCATGCAGTTATGAAAATATTGTGCATGTGCATATTGCAGTTCTTTTTGTCGAGAACAAAGCTTTAATAAATTTATTGAGTTAAAAAAATGTGATCATTTTGTAATTTGCCGATGTCCTGCATCTCCAATGTTTTGCATCTCCAAATATCGCACAAGACAAGGGTTTTAATTACATAGATTTATTCATAATTTATTTCACATACTGCAATATAAAAGTTGATCACTGATCCTCATCAATTACTGCACAAATATTTCTGGTCATAATAAATGTTCTATTAAGAGATATTTTACAAAAAATTAAAGAAATTACAAAAATAGTAAAGTCTTAGTTTAAACAGACTCAGTTTGGTAAAAACAAAACTTATTAACAAATATCAAACTACACCACAACCACCGATTTCTCCGTGTCCACTCTTAAAATCCATTATAAATTTAAGCAGGATGTTAAAAAAAATAATAGCAGACGGTCTGGTATGCGTTGTACCAGGTGGGACAATTGCACTGTCACCTGGTTCAAGGTTGTTTATACCTTTTTGCAGAGTCAATGATCACGGGGACATGAGCATCACCAAGAAAAAAATAACTAGTCTGTACACTTACAAAAACTAAAACACATGAAAATTAAACCAATTAAAAAATAAAAACAAGCTTTTAACTATTAAGTTTGCAACGAACTATAGAAATCTGTATGGTAATTCATGAATAACAATTACAAAACTACGAAATTTTTTTTAAAAAATATCCTTAACAATCACGATTTTTAAGTGAGGAATAAAACTTATCACTAACAAGGCAGGAATGTGTTGTGAAAAAAATTTAAAATGTTCAACAATCAATAAAAACTCAGTTTTCTAATGTTTGGACCCTTTTAAGTAAACATCAAATATAAAACACACCCATTACTGACACAAACTAAATAAATCTTTAACACAGATTACAAAATAACACATTTCCTAATAGGCATAACAAATCTTGTACAATTTGAAAGGATGTCAAACTATTTTGGTGACCTCACCCAAAGATGGCGCTTACACCCACCAAGGATAGATGTGACCACACTTGTGTACCTTGTCTAAACTGTAAGTCACAGTTGGTGATGTCGTAGACATTTATGGTTGCCGAAGGAGAGTATTATTCTATTTTAAAGAATAAAAGAGCTTTACGTACTTAGTTTCTGGCCAAAATTGAGTTTGGTATCCTTTTAACAATACAGTACACAGGTAGAATTAGAAACTGTTACATTTCATGAACAGTAACGTATAACTGGCTTTGATATCAAACACCAGCCCATAACAAGAATCTCACTCTGTAAAATTTGTCTTCGAGGCCAGACGTTGTTGAGATGCAATTCCTTTTCAGTTGTTAAAACATATTGATTCAACTATTGGTAAATAGTACTCAACTGAATTATGCATTGATAGTAGTGGTAGCCTACAAGCAGTAAACCTAAGCATGTCTCACTATGGTTCACCTAGCTTGAACAGACTTGTGATTTGTAGGATCACTGTTTATAAGCACAGTGAACCATTCAATGAGGCAAGAATCTCACAAAGTTTCTGATATGAGGTAAACAAATAAACACTGGCCAAACACTACCACAGCAGTCTGGTCAAAGTGATTGAATGGCTTAATTTCCAGAGTATTGAAACCTAGTAGATGATTTATACATGCTCCATTGCATTAGCAAAGACACATCACTGGTAATATCAAGGAGTGGCTGGTGATACAAAATGTATACCTCTGTGTTGCCTTGTGTTAACACACAGCACAAAATAGTGCTACCTTGTGGACACTTACAAAACTAACAAATTAGCCAGCACACTTAAAGCAAGAGGAAACAGAAAACTAACAGAAAGAGTCCAAAAACAAAAATAGGAAGAAAAGCCTCTTGTATCCCCTTGACAAAATCCTGAGTCCGCCACTGGCTCCATTGTTGAGACTCACAGGCCCACTGCTTCACCTCAACCAAAGCTCAATTGCCAAAGCACAATCCGACTTTCACACAAGTGAAGAAAACATTTTTTTTAATTTCGATTTGGTCCACTCAACATAAAGGCTTTTAATGTATGATGTATGATTGTTTACCTATTTAGCACACACTAGGGGTGAAAAATTTTGACTTTATCGACATTTTCATCAAAATGTAACATTAGGAATTTTGTACAATTGTAATTATCATAACTATAACTGTTCTCAAAGAACATGAAAATTTTTAGCTACTTAAAGCAAAGTTAAGTCACCATTTAAAATTGGAAAATTTTCAATTCTTTTTGTTTGAATTAATTTTCAATGATGACTTCCCAAACCCGCAGACAGATCACGCGTATGATGAGTTGATGTTCACATCAAACGATGTATCACCCATGTACACTGGTGCTGGCATGGCTGCTACGGGTGGAGGCTGCCATGTTGGACTATCACGCAGAGTGGACTTGTCCTGCACTAGTCTGGGCAACTTGCCAAAGTTGAAGGTGGACATGTCAGAGCTGGAATAAAATCGAAGAGCTCATAATCAGCAATCAAACATTCCACACATCAGAAGCATATTATTTAACTTGATATTCAAGCATTATTAATGATAAGAAGAAAACCAACTTAATTTTTGGGCAAACCTGACACCCACAGAAGTTGTTAGTGCTGGGGAGTACGTACATACATTGTAAGTTTACTCACAATAAAATAATTACTAAACATAATACAGTAAAGTTTCCTAAAAGAATTATAATGACAAAAACTGTTATTTTTTGTTTTTCAAAAGTTTACTGTGTTGCCAAAAATGTTCAAAATTTCATTGTTTCTTGATGGCAGTCATGCTATACGTATAAACTTTTTGAATAATTATGTAAAATCATTTCCTTGTTCATGCTTTTTTGAAAAGTTTCAGAAAATAAAATTTCATCGTTCCACCCTATTTTGAAGAAACTTTACCGTACGCGACTTGCAGCAGAAGAGTGAAAGACAAATTTAACTTCAGGTGTAGCTTTTTTGTTAATTCAGGGCCTATCACAGGGGTACATATTGCGTTCTTTCCCAACACAAACTTGAACATTCTCAAGTATCCATGGTTACATTAGTCTAGGAAAGTAAGCATGTTATGACAAGATGAGATTCAGAAATGAGAGTTGTTCAAGGTAGACCAACTACATGCAGGAAGATGTAAAACAAAACTAAATCAATTTCTAGACTTTTAAATTATATAAATGATAACAAAGCATCCGCATCTCGGAGACTTATACAGACTGTCTTCAAGATGGGGATACCATGTCATCATTTATATAAAGTAAGTCCTGAAATTGATTTATTTTTTGTTTTGCATTATGTCATAACTGGATGAGTAACATACATTGGACACCATTCTGGGCTTATAAACATTGTTATCATGACGACAACAACAACAACAACAACAACAACAACAGAGATTAACAATGGTCAGGGAGAATTGGGGCAAATTATATCAACAGGAGGATAAGCTTTGTTAAATGTATAGTAAGGGTATAGTCATGAGTATATGAAGCAGGATATACAATCTCGTAGCTAAGTGCAGTGTATGTTTACCACGAACGGTAAATGTAGTCCTGCAGTTAAAGTGCAGTGTATGTTTACCACGTACGGTAAGTGTAGTCCTGTAGTTAAAGTGCAGCTGTATAGCACAGTATGGACAGTCTTGTGGTTGAAGTGCAGCTATCAAAAGCACAGTATACGGAGTCTTGTAGTTGAAGTACAGCACAATATTCTCTTGTGAATGTATAGCATAGTGTAGTCATGTAGTTGAAGTGCAGTGTATAGCACGGTATACCGAGTCTTGTGCTGTACAGCTCACTGTTTCACTAAATATCCACAAGATGGCAAGACGGGATACACTCTGGCACCAAATTGGGGAATTCAAATAATTAGGGGGTGGAAATACTTTTATTAGTGCCCTTAATTTTGGCATTTTAATTTTATTTGACTGGGACCAAAATGTCAAAATGACATCCTAAACAAGCAAATAATTGCTCAGGGCTCAAATATTGTAAAAAGAAGAAAGCCATATTAATATCCTTTTTCAGTTCACTTAATTTCCAGCTTCTGAAGATGTCGATCAAATGGCACCTTTCAGCTCCCAGGCAGAACCAGCCATTTCACATCAAAATACTCAAACCTATGTCAGCAAAATGTTCCTGACATCCACAAAAGCTACCACCGATGACACAAAACAGCGCTAGAGTTAGGTATTTTTGTCAGGGGCAGGGACACGGATACATCCTTAAGAAGTTGTATGTGCTCCCTTCCAACATCTTGGATTCACCGGTGGAAGGTAAAGATTACTAAGGGCGCAGGAAGAATCAACTATCCAAACTCATCAAATTCTGAATTCCATTTTCACTATCGGGTGTCACCACTTTGACTCCTCACTCCGTCACAAATTTCAGGATTAATCCACCAAGTCACAGCCACTTTCATCCCACCTGGTCATTTCATGTCTCAGCCTTCGGTCATTATTTGCAGACCCCTCTCAAAATTCGTGAGGATAGCATATGTCTCACATACCCCTGCTACGACCCTGATGACCATAACACCACCATGGCACAGCTAACCCTGCACTACAGTTTTGTAAACTAATTATACCAATTCAGCTCCTAGCTGTCATAACATAAAAATATGCCAGCAAGTTTCAGTAAACCTTCAAGCACATGAACATCTGTGTAAAAATTACATGTTAAAGTAAGTACCTGTACATGTAGGTTTGTGAAACCTCTACCAAGTATTGGTTTATACTCTAGAGTTCTGAATAGTTATAGAGACAGCAATAATAGTATAGACCAGAAATTTTTGCCACTAGAAGAGTAGAATATAGTATAGACTGGAAATTTGCGAAAAAAAATAATAATAGCTTAGAAATGGAATCAATGGTTTATATGGCAAAATTGTGGAACTTTAAAAATAGTATAGACTGGAGTAAATTGATTACAAATTTGCGTCAAATGTAAAATGTGTGCGACGGAAGCAAACTGGCATGGCTAATTGTGCATGAATCAGCTGACAAGTCTTATAAGTTACTTACAACTTTTCATTGGGCAACCAGGTATATATATATACGATGGGTTTGTTGCTATAACTAATGAGAATACATACTTGGGAGTCCCGATTATTTAAGCTTTAAAATGTATAGTTGTATACTTAGCGAATAAAATCTTTTTCACGTGCATCTTATTACACAAGACTTCCGTGGAATTGTATATAATCTTTAAAATTGCTAATTTGTTAGGAATGTCTCGTGGTCTAGTGGTTAGGACTGTGAGTTCTCACTCAGGCAACCAGGGTTAGAAACTCAGTGTTCAAAACAACTTTGAGTAACAAAATTGTGTTCAAGAAATGAGTAAGAAACAGCCAACTCCGAATTTCATCATGACCAAATAATTGTGGAGGAGTGGAAAAACCATCTATAATTAATAAACGCAGACACCTAAATAAGCTTCGTGTAGACTGGGAAAAGAGTCTGAAATAAATAATCGTATATATATATATATGGCTATTCAAAACTCGAGAGTAACCAAGTGGTTGATAATGTTTCCAATTTGTCATGAAAAGTTAAAATGAAAACGTGGAATAACTGTTTGGAAATGTATTTTGCTGACATTTGCACAAGGGCTTGTTTCACAAAAAGTTGTTTCGTTGATGATTGATGCGTCGTAAATTAAGCCACCGTTTCACTAAAAAGTTGTTTTAAGTAGTAAAGCCAGACAGTCTCATTTGTTTATACATAATCCCTATTTTAGACCTTGTTAGGTATAAATCATCGTAATGACAATAAAGGTCCAGTAACTGCCAAGGCTCCTGACAGGTTAAGTGCCGTAGTTTAGTGTAAAACAACACTTCAAGTTTTCATCGCCTTCCGTTGACAACAAGCCAGTTTAAGTTCCAGTGATCAGGGTTTGGGATCAACAGAGAAAGAGAAATACAAACAGTGCTCATCTCCAACACGATAAAAGCAAAACATATTGCACGACATTGAAATAGCCATTGCAAGCATGCAGTTTTGTTTATCACGAACTGTAGAAATATAACACCAAATTTGCCAGTTTAATTAATTTATGAACACATGTCGCATTGATTTGGGAATGATATCAAAATAAACCCAATGTCTAGGTTTCAGTCCGAATTACAGTGGCTGGTGGGATGAACACTGTTTAAAGAAACCATAGGAAACACAACCCTCAGGTAAGTCTAGGCCACTCACCCTGATGGTCCTGGCTGCGTCCTGACAAACAAACAACAGAATACCAACATGTCAACTGCGGTCGGGGAGTAAACAATATTAACTCACCACCATAGAATAACATTTCATTATCACCTCAAATGCAGAGAATAAGTTAACAACTTGTGAAAAAAATAAATATTAAGCAAATGTAAGACTGAACTGGGTTCACTAAGGCCTGCTAAGATGTTTTGCATGACAGCTAGAGGGCAGCACAGACACTTGGTCCCACTTTATCAATTAACATTTGCTTTGTTATATGTTAGCAAATGTCACAGCACTGACGTACTCTGTTTCCTCTAGCATCATCCTCACAGTGCTTTGAAATGGGTGGGTAGGTGGGTGGGTGGGTAGGTGGGTGGGT
>NMRA01000371.1:367749-424070 GCA_002633005.1 Phoronis australis | reverse complement strand
GGTGGGTGGGTAGGTAGGTAAAATAATACTCTTTTTTACTTTTCCGGCATACTCATGTTTTGTTGCAAGAGATGCATCAAATAAAATATTCTGAATCGTTTACGTAGGTTGTGCAGAACGGAAAGGGTTAATTTTAAGTTACACCATAGTTGTAAGTGTTGACCCCTAGTTTCAGTTCCCGAGGACAAAACATGCACAGTACATGACTAAAGTAATCAGACAAAATACCATTTTCCTGTCGTGTTGAAAAATACTGGCAATAACTAGCAAGGCAGCAAAATTCTGGATCAGTCATGTGACTAACTGTCCTGTTATTTCCCCTTCATTCTCCATCATCAGGGGAGACAACTCTGACAATGAATTCAGTTTTCATTCAGCTGTTATGACCGGGAATTACCAGTCACTTTGTTCGAATACTTTTGACTTGTACTGTATCAGTGACAGATTAGTTTCAGCAGAAGTAACATGACACTGTTCGATATTGCTGAGGACCTCTTACAGGATAACACAACACCAACAAGTGACTTCTTTCACGATAACACAACACCAAATAATGACCTCTTGCAGGATAACAAAACACCAACTAGTGACCTCTTGCAGGATAACACAACACCAACTAGTAGTGAGACAAAATCCTGAGGTCTGTTTCATGAAAAGGGATTTAAAACTGAAGACAGATATTCGGTCTTAAGTATTACGCTCCAAACAACTATTTCTGAAAAAAATTAAATTCCACTTGAGCACAAGTACAAAGTCTCCGAGTATATACACATAACTGCTAGTAACTGAGACAACTTCTATAAATTATATCTAGACTGTGTTCATAATTACTTGAGTGAATTTTTATTCAGACACTGTGAAGTGGGTGCATAAGACCAAATTTCTGTCTCAAGTCTTAACTAACTTTCATAAAATGGACCCCTGAAGACTATATGCTGAAGGTATTGTTTAGAAGGTCATTAAATTAACGAATATATATACAGGCAATAGTTGTGACACTCAAAGCCCTGGAGATACAGCATCTTTTGTCTACTGATATTAGTGCAACACAAATATTGTTCATTCTAGTAGTGTTTTGCATACAAATTGATAATCAAAGTAACGTGATGGATAAATTGAAGATGTAGTAAAAAATATTTAATATCAAAACAAAAAATAGTATTCGTGGATAAGGCAATGTTTGCATATCACTTGAGAACATAAAAATGGAGAAGTAGAAACATAACTGCAGGAAAAACAACAAAAAAGATTGAGTTCAAATATCGAAAAAATAAAACAATTATCACCCTCTATTTCTGAACCCATATTTTACCAAAAAAGGTTGGTCTCAATGACAGATCCCAAGACTCAAAATAATTTATTTTAAGTAGTTACAAACCAGTGTACCATCCATGACATTTTGATTCAGCCCACTTAGTGCTGTACAACTGGTCTCAGTGTGTTCCTTGCCGAGATGAGAATTGATTTCTAGGTTTGCACAGAACTGAAAGACCAGTATTCCTTGGGACCATGTTTGGTACATGACATGACAAACTGTGACAAGTCAACTTGTACAGCCTGGTCTCAAGCAATAAATGCATATGTCACTTCTTTCAAGGTCCTCAAATCATCTCCAGTTTGGCAAAAGCCAATTATCGTAAGTGGTTTAAATCAACAGAGATGCACAAATAATAAATTCATAGATGTTTTAAACTATGCAAACAGGGTTTTCAGGAATAAAAAGGACAAAAACCTAATTTCCAAATCTGCAAAATTAAAGAACTCTCAACTGACAGAATTCCAACTCTTGGTTTTGTCCAACAATAACTATGGTATGTTTTTACAGAGTCTGGAATAAAGTGTATTCTGTTCTATTCTATAGCAAAAAAATTTCAGATAACACCAGCTAGACTTGAGCAATATTTTGTGAGGCTAGTGACTATTCACTCACTTAATAGTTACCATATCAAGCATTAGACTCATTCTGCAAGTTGTACCTTGTAGAGTCAATAGGGTCCAGATGATGAGACCGTCGTGGTGTTTCAGGGTCTTCAGGATCATCTGTAATAAACTTGCAACATCAGTAACTGTTTCTGGTAATTCCTTTGAAACAATCACAACCATGAAGAAAAACATTTTATGACTAATTTTCAAAACAGACAAGAAATCAAGTGAGATACTCATTTATCATCATGGAAAGCCTATACTCAAACAGACAAAGTAAACAAAAGACATTTAACTTAAATGCAACAATGCAGTGAAACATAATTACAGAAGAGAATGCTTCACTTTTCACAGGATGTCTATTTAAAACTAAAAATGAGACAACGACCACTTAGCATGACTTAACATAAAGCTAAGTCATTAAGCTGTGTTCACACTAAGACCCCATTGTAACCCTTCTTTAGAGTTGTAACTGTTATGTATTTGTTAATGTTCACACCAACAGTTAAAGTGTTATAACCATAGTTTGGTGTTTTAATCATTATTCGTCAGCACTATCACCAGCCGTTGGGGCTATCGCCAGTCGTCCACTATCGTTAACTGTCGATGCTAACACTAACTGTCTAGTCGTCGGTGCTATCGCCAGTCGTCCGCTATCGTTAACTGTCGACGCTATCACTAACTGTCTAGTCGTCAGTGCTATCACTAGTTGTCAGAGCTATCACTGTCTAGTCGTCGGTGCTATCAGTAGCTGTTAGAGCTATCGCTAGTTGTCAGTGCTATTGCTTTCTGATTCACCCCAGTTAGTGCCTCAATGTGCCATTGTTTCCAATGAGATTTGACAGCAGCGCCACCTTCTGAGTTATAACTTTTGCAACTGTCTTGTTCACACTGAGTTACAATCTCTCCCTAAACCAGCCTCACAGAGGGTTATAACTGAGCCACAGTTACAACTTTTAAAATTGGTTTTAAAATATCTGACCTTGAGTAATAACCTTCAACATAATTTCAAAACTCATAACAGCTTTGTTGTGAATATCGTATAAGGTGAAAGCATAAGCAAGGTCACAAAAGAATTCATAAACCTTCACCATGTTTTGGTTTCCTTTTCTTTTTCTTTTTCTTCTGCCTCACTCGAGCTTTTTCTTCTTCTTCTGCCTCAAGCTCATCCAGCAGCGGGTACAGACTAACTTCAGGAGACACCCTTGAAATAATTACAATCACAATGAGTACAGACTGACTTCAGGAGACACCCTTGAAATAATTACAATCACACTGAGACGAAAAGATGAACACGCATTCTCTTTCATTGCATAAAAACAAGTAAAATTTGATCCATTTGTTACGGAATACAACTGATTTTACGTTGATGTTTGGGACAAAAAAAACACTGTATGAGGTGTCTGGCACTCCAGATTGCAGAACTACTAACGCTAAATACAAAAACCTTTTTAAGCAGAATTTCCAATTGCATAACAGTTCCAGTCAGCAGTTTCTCCAGCCATGAATGCCCAATAGCTGTGCAGTCTTAATCTAATTCAGAGGTTGGTGGGAACAATAGGATAAGCCCACAATCTCACCACCTCAAGTGGTTTTGGAGAGTTTTTCATCAAAAAGAAACTGTATTATAATGTTAGGCTATTACATAACCTTGCAATATGCCTCTTCACTCATGTTAATGGGATTACACATCCATGGATTGGTCTCTCAAGCAATGCACAGGCAAAACAACACTGATAGCCTTTCAGAGATGTCATTTGAAACAAAATTACGCAGCATACCACTGTATGCATAACACTGTATGCATATCACTGTATGCATACCGCTGCATGCATATCACTGTATGCATATCACTGTATGCATATCACTGTACGTATATCACTGTATGCATATCACTGTATGCATATCACTGTACGCATATCACTGTATGCATATCACTGTACGCATGGTACCTTCGAGATGATGGATTCTCCTCTTGAGACTTTGTTCTGTCGTGACGTTTCCTCAAGGTACTGCCACTCTTAGGTGCATTACTAGTAACGCCACCATGTGGCCTTCCTCCTGTATCACCACCAGCTCCACCACCACCATTGTCATTCTCACTGTTGTCTGAGAGAAACTGTCCCGTCTCCAAAATTCTGGACACTTGGTATTTCTCCTGCAGAAGTTGATACATGGTTATGGAAAGTTTATAACTGTAAGACTCTTCCATACTAGATTCTTAAGGTCGTTAATATATGTAATATTCGATTTCAGAAAATGATGTTTTGATAGGATATGACTGGCAGACCAATTACTGAATATCTGTTCAAATGAGTTATAGACTTGTGGAGTATCTTCACGACAGGATGATAAAGACGTCTGTTGCATATTGCCAGGAAATGAAAAATATCGAGGAATTCATAAAAATCCATTCCTTTAGTACCATCGGCAAAAATATCCTAGTAGTCAAACAAAATTAATCGTGACAATTCAGCTGAGTTACTAGTTTGCCAAAACTGTTAGAAAACAGGAAAGTTTCAGCAAGCTGAAAATGAATCTTAACCCTGTAGGCTTTTGCCAGCAAAAAGCTCTTGATAGTCTACCTTTTTACCAGACCAAAGCAGCTAGACTTACCCTACGCATAGCCAAACGTACGTCTGACGGAACATCGGGTATTGCTATCTCGATCAAATACTTGAGTCCGAATACCACGTGCTGTGAAAACATGCATGTTAGTGATAAAAAAATAATAGAAAATATATGTGACAACATGCAGAATGATAACAGATCAAGGCAAGCCATGCATAAAGCTTGTAGAACTGATGTGATATGCATAAGGCTTGTAGAACTGATGTGATATGCATAAGGCTTGTAGAACTGATGTGATATGCATAGGCTTGTAGAACTGATGTGATATGCATAAGGCTTGTAGAACTGATGTGATATGCATAAGGCTTGTAGAACTGATGCGATATGCATAAGGCTTGTAGAACTGATGTGATATGCATAAGGCTTGTAGAACTGATGTGATATGCATAAGGCTTGTAGAACTGATGTGATATGCATAAGGCTTGTAGAACTGGTGTGATATGCATAGGCTTGTAGAACTGATGCGATACGTATCATAACTGTTGTATAGGGTGGAGAAACAGTAGCAGTGGCACAACCCATAAATACTATGGCAGATTAGCTGTTAGTCACAGTAGGAGTGGACGCATCATTTCCACAGTTTTTCACATGTGACATGCGCTGTTTTTAGATCATGGAATCCCATTTAATTCCAGACAGAGTATTTTCAAACTCTTTAAAAAGAGTCTGCTCATTTTGGGGTTCGGTCATAAAAAATGGCCACCAAAAATTTCTCAACTCTGCTATAGATTGGGTAGTAAATAGAATAAGCTGAAACGAGGTTGAGCAGCCTGAATGCAGTGAAAACAAATGGTGAAGGATAAAAGACAAATGCAGCACAGATTACAAAATCAATTTAATGTTTCATGAAGTGATAAAATCTTGGTGCAACAGTATTTCAGATGCATGAAATACGATTTTTAGAAATGCATGGAATTTAATAACAACATTGAACCCAAAGACATGATGAACCAACATGCAGTTCTGAATCAGTTCAGCTGTGCAGTGAGTTACCCTTCTTATGGACAATTTAACATCTTGTGGTATATCTGGCACAGCCACGTGGATTGTGTACTTAACACCAAAGATGACGTGCTAGGAATAACAGAATACACAATCATGTAGTGCCTTTTTTGTAACATTCCATGGGCAAGTTAAGAAAGCCAGTATTTTGTAAGCTTGGCGAGAGCACACGAGGCTAGTGTAACAAAAACCTTACTACCGTTTCACAGATAATCTTGAAATTGTACAAGGTTCATGATAAGAATCCTATGTTGACACCAGCACCAGCTGAGTTTGGCAACTTGACTGGTTTGAGCACCGCGAAAACTGCTGCCATGATGAAGACACCAGGCTGTAGGCAATAACATGGCCTCAGGATGCCAAAGCTGCTGGTGTTATCATTCTCTAAGTAGTTACACCAATCACACTGGGCACAACTAAAGTATTTTTTAAATTATCCTTTTGAAAGATTTTAAATAGCATATTTACTTGAATAGTTTGTCAAAAGTACACGTGGTTAGGTTTTTACATTTTGAAATAACTCAGACAAGAAATGTGATTTTTACAGTCTTAAACTATTGACCAATGTTGCCAGTATTCTGTTTCTCTGCATTCTGCTGAGTGTGCAACATAATTGGGCCAATTACCAACCAGCTGGCAGCAGTTGGATTTTGATGTAAGGGAGTGTCATCGTACAAGTCTTGGCATGATATGCAAACAAAACAACCAACAGTAAATTGATTGAAAGGCTATGAAAACTGTTTCCATAAGATTAACCAATAATTCTCACTTATAAGTGACTAGCATTAATTAACACACTACATGAGACAGAGTACACAGCAGTTACTAAAGCATTATATCACTCAGGAATGCAATTTCATGCTTAATGTAATACATCCTTCAGATGCAGCATGCTCCGTTGTCTTTGAGAATATCATGACTATGTCCCATCAAAACTTTTGAAAATCAGAAATTTTGCTACTGCTAAAGGCAAGCTAGAGGATATGTAAGTTATATTGGTGATCCCTGAACTTAATGATCTTTGACCTCTGACCTTCTGAGTGAACTAGTAGAGGTATGTACTCACCTCAAATACTATGGCAGCTATGAGCTTTGTCCAGACGTCACCAAACCATTCCCTTCCTAAAGTGGTTGTGAAGCAAATAATGAAGGCATTGCTGATGACTCCCACAATGTTGATGAACCGTAAGATTGGAAACCACATGCCTACAATAAGTGTTCATGTCTCAGACGAGTTCATATAAAATGTAGCTCTTTCTACATCAGCAGCATTAACTGCAAGGCTATGTAAGCATGAATTATTAGTCTTAATACATGCCATATGTTGGTCATATAAATAGACAGCTAGAGCCAAATCTTTGCAATAGTTGAGTCTCTGAAAAGATCTCTACCCCAATGTCAACGTGGGTATTTATAACAACACCATTATGTAGGGCCATATATTGAAGTATGGCCTTATACTGAAGTAATAATGGCCTTATATTCGAATATAAAGTCAGGATATTCGGTGTCTTCTGCATTCTGGCATGAAAAAATAATTGAAATATGTCATTCACGACACATGTTGTATTGTTCTTAATGATTTACTCAACATTTGCATGAAACAATTTTGGCCAGCGAATATTTTGTTAACCGTGACATTTTGGTTGGCAGAAAACACAAGAACAATCATGACTGCGCCTGACATCCGAAGAAAGGGTTCAAACTTATAAATCAAATACAAGACTGTAGCTTCATGTTTGAAAAAGCATTACTCCACCTGCAAGGTCACAGCCTTACATACCAGGTTTTAGGACTTAAGGAATGTTGTGTAACTAGTTGAATGAATAAGTTAGAAATAAATGCAATACAGGTAATGAGTCCCTAATTTCCAACCAATATATATGCACCGGTAGACAGCTAGTGGAATGCCTGATATTAAAATAAAATTTCAACACAAAACGTTATACTGCAAGAAATGATAACAGCAATAGACTTTGGCTAATAATTTTCTAGACAATAAATATATAAAATAATATTCCTGAGCAAGAATTATCTAGTACCACATTGACCTCCAATTGACCATCTATCTTAACTTCCCACTGCTTGAGAACCCAACAGCTGACCAACAAAAATAAACCTCATACTGTGCGCTATGTGAAATGTTGGTCTCCAATTGACAAAAACATAACATTATTTTGAACAATGTGACAATTAGTGTCCAGCTAAGCACCTTTCATGAACCAATATCTTGTGCACCATGAGGTCCTAAAATGTTTCCAGTTCGACTGACAGCTGAGTGATCTATATATTATATATATTCCATTACACAAGATACTGGTTATCACAGACATACCTATATCTTGAGCTATGTAAGATATGGGCCTCCTGTAGATCCACAACAGTCGCTTGGCATCAGTGCCTCTATCAAACAGGTTGGTCAGCAGGGCAATCAGGGGAGCAATGGGAAGAGCGACAGCAAAGAGCTGTAATAAAATTAAGTACATTAGTGTGTTACACAATCATTACAATAACAATGAGTACATTAGGGTGCTACACAATCATTGGACTACAATACAAAAGAGAATTCTAAGTCATGAAAAATGAGAAAAAAGAAAGATGTGCAAGCACGTTTGCTTCATCCGAGTGAGTCAGGTCATGACTTGATATGGGCGTCGGTGACAAGTGTGAGATTGACATGATTTCCAACTGAAAAGTGTGTTTACTTTTGGTACTGTCACATGGTCATAGTTTGTGCAACATCATAGCACAATTAGATCAGTAATGATCCATTTAGAATATAGACATACAAACTATTGATTTACAGACGTTTGGCTGGGTAGTTTTCAAAGGCTCTATCCCCTTTTCCCTGTTTCATGCCATGATTAACTCGACCAATCATACGGATGATAGATTTTTAGCAATGAGATTCTGAGAGCAATTATAAATGCATAATACCCGGCATCACATACCATGAGATAGCCGTACTGTATTACTTTCTCTGTATACTCCCACAGTGTGAAGTCTCCTAGCACCGGCTTGAGTCTCTCTCTATCCAGATAGTCATTCACAGTCACAGTGCAAGACTTCTCCAACTCGGGGTTTACTTGAGTCGTCTTACAACACTTCCTGTTCCTGATACACTTCTTTATAAATCTATAAAATGTACGCACAGGTAACTTATGATACAGTCAATTGGTTTTAGTAGTAAATGAAAATTAAGGAATAAAGGCACAAGCAACCTGGATAACGTAAACTGTATAAACATTGAGCCCATCTCAATAGCTAAAGCTAGAGTCGTGTTGGTTTAAGTTTCAAACCACAAAAGAACAAATTCAGACAGTAAAAGGCCATTCTTAAATTTGCAAACAAAATGTTTTTTCGTATATGACGAAAAACACTGAACTGAAAATAGAGTTCATTTGTCCAGTTTTGGTAATCGCATCAATTATTTTAACAATTATTCAATCAAAAATGAAGAATTCTTTTGGGACATTGTTTCTATAAACATTTAATAACACATAATATCCCTTTAAGTGACTTTTTGAAAGCACAGCAGTGAATTTAAACAATATCAGACTTACGGCAACAGAATATCTTTCAATAGTTTGGGGAATGGCTTGACAATCATGAGAATGAGTACTTGAAAGGACAACATGGCCATACAGTTGTTGTCAGTGCCACAGTTATCAGCGTACTGAGGACCCAAGCCAAGTATACCTTGAGCTCCAACATTCTGAAACGTCAAGTCCAAATTAGTCAATTTTTAAGAGCTCTAGAACAATATTTTTCAAACAAATGAGGTGGGAGATATGGTTCCAGAGGGACGCTTCTCAGTTCTGAATGGAAATGTGCTTCAAGAGATTGGAATTCCTAATCCTCACCTATCACAGGATTGAATTAAAGGGGAATTCTAATCACACAAATATATAAGGAGAGTTTTTAGCTCAAAACATGACCCTAGTCAGAAGAATTAATGCATTTCCAGAAAACAGAAGTATCTCAGCAGTACAACAGCTTTCACATTGAGAAGAGTAATTGAACTAGTTACTCAAACTAACTATACACAGGAATGACAGCTGATAAATCTAAAATACTCATATTGTTATATTCACAATTTTGCCCAGGATGTGAATTAGACCTTCCACATTTAAGGGTAATTCTAATTTTGAAGGACCAGTATTCCTGATGGAAATTGTGGAAATACTTGATGCTTCAAAGGTATTGTGCCAGTAAGTGAAATTTCAGACAGGGACATATAGCCCTATCTCACAATATGGCCGTGACAGGATTCATATAGTCTTCAGGGACTAAAACTAAAATGTTGTTATCACAGATTTCACTAATATCCACTCATGCTACTCAGCAATTAATGAAAGAACCATGAGAAATGACACTTGATATTTAATTAACTGAAGATATTAATGAAAAATGATAATTTGGATGATGATGATGATGAGGTTGAAAATTATTAAAAAACAAAGCCTTGTACAGTTAGTTGTTCATAAAACAACAACAAAGCAGCAAAAGGAGTCATTAAAATGAGCAGTCATCGGTAAATATCGAATAACTAGAAAATTGTAAGTGGTAATTGGAAAAAGAAAAGTTAACATTATAGTACACTATAGTACCATTCATTCGGCAGAAGATTTATAGAAAAGTCAAAAGCTGTTTATTCAATCCATTAAGACTCCCTAAGTCACATGAAAAATACAAAATTGCAGTCACATGCACAGGCACCACCTTGAATTCAAAATTTATGTGAAACTCTGTTGGAGAAAATGTATTTTGGTAAAAACTGGGGTGCCTCAATAAAAAGGTTGCTGTTTTGTGAACTTCATATGTTGACAGCAAATGTTGGATTTCAAAAACAGTATGATGACAAATCTTGGTTATAGAAGCATTCAAGTATGATTTTGTCACGCCCAACATATCTTGAATCTGATCATTACGCAAAACAGTGGATTAAATAAAAAAGTTTAGTTTATACACCTGAGGCTTTATTCGAACACTTTTAGTGAAATAGTGAGATGGACTTGTGATGTGCTACTCCAAGTAGTCATTATGACATTGCATTAGGTTTGTGGCAGAAATGTTTTCACATGAGGGTTTTTTGAATGAAGAAAAACACCTCCCTAAAACCACTACTTCATCCCTGTCTGCCACCAAAATACCACCTACCCCCAACTCAAAACTTATAAAATCAAATTCTCAGACTATTGCCAAGACCAACATTGTTTCAAGTTGCTGCAATAAACTCAGGCATGACATACTAGTGTGAAAAACATCTACTCCAGTTTTGCTGTTTGTTTTTGATTTGTTTTTGCTCACTTGCAGTCTTTCATGAGAAGGACGTAAGACAAAAAACAGACAGAAAGACTTACCCCTCTCAGAAAGGCAATGTAGAACAAGGAAGAATAGTTGTTAGCAAATTGGAATGCAAACAGCTTGATAATCAAGGCATCGTCATAGTCAGTCTGTGTTCTGTGGTTTTCTGAAACATGCAACGTAATATCATAACAGAATTGAAAATCCGACACGAAAACCTTTCATAAGCATCAATGGAAACGCAATGGGGTGCCTCCTGGTGGCCATCATACAAAGCAATGGGGGTGCCTCCTGGTGGCCATCATACAAAGCAATGGGGTGCCTCCTGGTGGCCATCATACAAAGCAATGGGGTGCCTCCTGGTGGCCATCATACAAAGCAATGGGGTGCCTCCTGGTGGCCATCATACAAAGCAATGGGGTGCCTCCTGGTGGCCATCATACAAAGCAATGGGGTGCCTCCTGGTGGCCATCATACAAAGCAATGGGGTGCCTCCTGGTGGCCATCATACAAAGCAATGGGGTGCCTCCTGGTGGCCATCATACAAAGCAATGGGGTGCCTCCTGGTGGCCATCATACAAAGCAATGGGGTGCCTCCTGGTGGCCATCATACAAAGCAATGGGGTGCCTCCTGGTGGCCATCATACAAAGCAATGGGGTGCCTCCTGGTGGCCATCATACAAAGCAATGGGGTGCCTCCTGGTGGCCATCATACAAAGCAATGGGGTGCCTCCTGGTGGCCATCATACAAAGCAATGGGGTGCCTCCTGGTGGCCATCATACAAAGCAATGGGGTGCCTCCTGGTGGCCATCATACAAAGCAATGGGGTGCCTCCTGGTGGCCATCATACAAAGCAATGGGGTGCCTCCTGGTGGCCATCATACAAAGCAATGGGGTGCCTCCTGGTGGCCATCATACAAAGCAATGGGGTGCCTCCTGGTGGCCATCATACAAAGCAATGGGGTGCCTCCTGGTGGCCATCATACAAAGCAATGGGGTGCCTCCTGGTGGCCATCATACAAAGCAATGGGGTGCCTCCTGGTGGCCATCATACAAAGCAATGGGGTGCCTCCTGGTGGCCATCATACAAAGCAATGGGGTGCCTCCTGGTGGCCATCATACAAAGCAATGGGGTGCCTCCTGGTGGCCATCATACAAAGCAATGGGGTGCCTCCTGGTGGCCATCATACAAAGCAATGGGGTGCCTCCTGGTGGCCATCATACAAAGCAATGGGGTGCCTCCTGGTGGCCATCATACAAAGCAATGGGGTGCCTCCTGGTGGCCATCATACAAAGCAATGGGGTGCCTCCTGGTGGCCATCATACAAAGCAATGGGGTGCCTCCTGGTGGCCATCATACAAAGCAATGGGGTGCCTCCTGGTGGCCATCATACAAAGCAATGGGGTGCCTCCTGGTGGCCATCATACAAAGCAATGGGGTGCCTCCTGGTGGCCATCATACAAAGCAATGGGGTGCCTCNTACACAATCATTACAATAACAATGAGTACATTAGTGTGCTACACAATCATTACAATAACAATGAGTACATTAGTGTGCTACACAATCATTACAATAACAATGAGTACATTAGGGTGCTACACAATCATTACAATAACAATGAGTACATTAGGGTGCTACACAATCATTACAATAACAATGAGTACATTAGGGTGCTACACAATCATTACAATAACAATGAGTACATTAGGGTGCTACACAATCATTACAATAACAATGAGTACATTAGGGTGCTACACAATCATTACAATAACAATGAGTACATTAGGGTGCTACACAATCATTACAATAACAATGAGTACATTAGGGTGCAACACAATCATTACAATAACAATGAGTACACTAGGGTGCTACACAATCATTGGACTACAATACAAAAGAGAATTTTAAGTCATGAAAATGAGAAAAAAGAGATGTGCAAGCACGTTTGCCTCATCCGAGTGAGTCAGGTCATGACTTGTTATGGGCAGCGGTGACCAGTGTGAGATTGACATGATTTTCAACTGAAAAGTGTGTTTACTTTTTGGTACTGTCACATGGTCATAGTTTGTGCAACATCATAGCACAATTAGATCAGTAATGATGCATTTAGAATATAGACATACAAACTATTGATTTACAGACGTTTGGCTGGGTAGTTTTCAAAGGCTCTATCCCCTTTTCCGTTTCATGCCATGATTAACTCGACCAATCATACGGATGATAGATTTTTAGCAATGAGATTCTGAGAGCAATTATAAATGCATAATACCCTGCATCACATACCATGAGATAGCCGTACTGTATAACTTTCTCTGTATACTCCCACAGTGTGAAGTCTCCTAGCACCGGCTTGAGTCTCTCTCTATCCAGATAGTCATTCACAGTCACAGTGCAAGACTTTTCCAACTCGGGGTTTACTTGAGTCGTCTTACAACACTTCCTGTTCCTGATACACTTCTTTATAAATCTATAAAATGTACACACAGGTAACTTTATAAATCTATAAAATGTACACACAGGTAACTTTATAAATCTATAAAATGTACACACAGGTAACTTCATGATACAGTCAATTGGTAAATGAAAATTAAGGAATAAAGGCACAAGCAACCTGGATAACGTAAACTGTATAAACATTGAGTCCACCTCAATAGCTAAAGCTAGAGTGTGTCAAGTTTCAAACCACAAAGGAACAAATTCAGAAAGTAAAAGGCCATTCTTAAATTTGCAAACAAAATGCTTTTTCGTACATGACGAAAAACACTGAACTGAAAATAGAGTTCATTTGTCCAGTTTTGGTAATCGCATAAATTATTCAATCAAAAATGAAGAATTCTTTTGAGACATTGCCACTATTAACAACTAATAACACATAATATCCCTTTTTGAAAGCACAGCAGTGAATTTAAACAACAGGGCTTGGAATGACTAATGACAAAAAACGCGGAAACTTTGAAATTTGTACCGCCCAAATCATGCCCACTAACCAGCCTTGAAATGGTCAGTGTGAACCTTTCCCCGACAAAAATCAGGACTAAAAAAAAAACGTTACCACCATCAGTAGCATGCGTCTGCGTCCTTTTAGCTCGCCCGTCCACTCCCAACCCACACATGTATTAGTCGCCGTGCTTAACAATAACACGAGACGCCATTGACAATCCCACCACGCTGTCCCAGATGCCCCGGCAATGTTGACAATTTACATTCCTCCGAAACATAAAGAGCAACATCCGCTTTTCGAGGTGAACGTCGTCTGCAACGCCGCGGTAAGAAAGGAATGTGCCGCGGAAATTTTATATCAAATCCGATTTTTTTTACGCGGAAATATTATAAAATACGCGGACAAAACATTTGAAAAAAGCGGAAATCCGCGTTTCCGCGGAAAATTCCAAGCCCTGAAACAATATCAGACTTACGGCAACAGAATATCTTTCAATAGTTTGGGGAATGGCTTGACAATCATGAGAATGAGTACTTGAAAGGACAACATGGCCATACAGTTGTTGTCAGTGCCACAGTTATCAGCATACTGAGGACCCAAGCCAAGTATACCTTGAGCTCCAACATTCTGAAACGTCAAGTCCAAATTAGTCAATTTTTAAGAGCTCTAGAACAATATTTTTCAAACAAATGAGGTGGGAGATATAGTTCCAGAGGGACGCTTCTCAGTTCTGAATGGAAACGTGCTTCAAGAGATTGGAATTCCTAATCCTCACCTATCACAGATTAGATTAAAGGGGAATTCTAATCACACAAATATATAAGGAGAGTTTTTAGCTCAAAACATGACCCTAGTCAGAAGAGTTAATGCACTTCCAGCCAACAGAAGTATCTCAGCAGTACAACAGCTTTCACATTGAGAAGAGTAATTCAACTGGTTGCTCAAACTAACTATACACAGGGATGACAGCTGATAAATCTAAAATACTCATATTGTTACATTCACAATTTTGCCCAGGATGTGGATTAGACCTTCCACATTTAAGGGTAATCCTAATTTTGAAGGACCGGTATTCCTGATGGAAATTGTGGAAATACTTGATGCTTCAAAGGTATTGTGCCAGTAAGTGAAATTTCAGACAGGGACATATAGCCCTATCTCACAATATGGCCGTGACAGGATCCATATAGTCTTCAGGGACTAAAACTAAAATGTTGTTATCACAGATTTCACTAATATCCACTCTTGCTACTCAGCAATTAATGAAAGAACCATGAGAAATGACACTTGATATTTAATTAACTGAAGATATTAATGAAAAATGATAATTTGGATGACGATGATGATGAAGTTGAAAATGATTAAATACAAAGCCTTGTACAGTTAGTTGTTCATAAAACAACAACAAAGCGGCAAAAGGAGTCATTAAAATGAGCAGTCATCGGTAAATATCGTATATCTAGAAAATTGTAAGTGGTAATTGGAAAATGAAAAGTTAACATTATAGTACACTATAGTACCATTCATTCGGCAGAAGATTTATAGAAAAGTCAAAAGCTGTTTATTCAATCCATTAAGACTCCCTAAGTCACATGAAAAATACAAAATTGCAGTCACATGCAGGCACCACCTTGAATTCAAAATTTATGTGAAACTCTGTTGGAGAAAATGTATTTTGGTAAAAACTGGGGTGCCTCAATAAAGAGGTTGCTGTTTTGTAAACTTCATATGTTGACAGCAAATGTTGGATTTCAAAAACAGTATGATGACAAATCTTGGTTATAGAAGCATTCAAGTATGACTTTGTCACGCCCAACATATCTTGAATCTGATCATTACGCAAAACAGTGGATTAAATAAAAAAAGTTTAGTTTATACATCTGAGGCTTTATTCGAACACTTTTAGTGAAATAGAGAGATGGACTTGTGATATGCTACTCCAAGTAGTCATTATGACATTGCATTAGGT
Organism: Phoronis australis; assembly: GCA_002633005.1. Taxonomy (NCBI): domain Eukaryota; kingdom Metazoa; phylum Phoronida; family Phoronidae; genus Phoronis; species Phoronis australis. The sequence goes on along the minus strand of NMRA01000371.1, from coordinate 408,294 downwards.
TTGTGGCAGAAATGTTTTCACATGAGGGTTTTTTGAATGAAGAAAAACACCTCCCTAAAACCACTACTTCATCCCTGGCTGCCACCAAAATACCACCTACCCCAACTCAAAACTTATAAAATCAAATTCTCAGACTATTGCCAAGACCAACATTGTTTCAAGTTGCTGCAATAAACTCAGGCATGACATACTAGTGTGAAAAACATCTGCTCCGGTTTTGCTGTTTGTTTTTGATTTCTTTTTGCTCACTTGCAGTCTTTCATGAGAAGGATGTAAGACACAAAACAGACAGAAAGACTTACCCCTCTGAGAAAGGCAATGTAGAACAAAGAAGAATAGTTGTTAGCAAATTGGAAGGCAAACAGCTTGATAATCAAGGCATCGTCATAGTCAGTCTGTGTTCTGTGGTTTTCTGAAACATGCAAGGTAATATCGTAACAGAATTGAAAATCCGACACGAAAACCTTTCATAAGCATCAATGGAAACGCAATGGGGTGCCTCCTGGTGGCCATCAAACAAAGCAATGGGGTAATGTGCCTCCTGGTGGCCATCAAACAAAGCAGAATAAAGCAAAAACAGTGTAACATTTTTGATGCCAATACAAGTCAAACCATTTGAACTAGTCTCCAAAAATGTATAATAATTAAAAAAGCCAGTTTCAGCTTTCCACTTTCACTTGTCTTGGCTTCAAATTCTGGCTACAGTTTAGTATGCACTAGCATGTCTCATGTCTCTCTGAACTCAAGTCACAATGGTGGTAGATGAGAACGAGTGAATACCGAGAACTCTGACGCAAAGTGAAAGCCGCGCACGGATGCGTGCAATGTGCTATAACTGTGAAAATAAATGAAATACTTGAGCAAAATATGTGCCAGGTTCTGACAGCTGAGCTATACATACCCCAATCAGTAAGTTTATAAGCCAGAATTTCATAGATTTTCCCCAGTATAAATATAGATATGGCATTGAGTAGTGAAGAGGCTATGGTAGTGACGAGAAGACATTCAATGGAGGACATCTTTCCACAGTAGTCCACACTCATGATGACACGGTAGACTATGACGCCACCTACACTAATGAAGACTACCAGTATCTGTAACAAGAATGTATCCAAATACCAGTATCTGTAACAAGAATGTATCCAAATACCAGTATCTGTAACAAGAATGTATCCAAATACTAGTTATCTTTCAGCAGTCTAGTTGTTACCCCAAGAGCTGTAGCTTTCAAGCTCATTTTGGGTTCTTCATCAAAACATTGATGGGATCTTCATGACAGCCACCAGGTGGAGTTAGACGTCAACTGCCAAGTGCTGAGCACAGGTGATCGCGAGACCCGGAGATCACTCTCATTGCCTAAACGAAGCGCCCTAGATGGGCTCGAAAGCTAGGCTCTTGAGAAAAAATTAGGGCACCGAAATGCAATTATTATTTCAATACAACATAACGGCACCAGCTATGAACATTCAATCAACGAAGAATGTATCAGGCGGAAAGTTAATGAGGAACGCACAGAAACACTGGCATTTTCTAACCCCTGAAATTTATAGACCTAATCAACCAAGTAGATTGACTTTCTTATTAATAGCGGGAAACCACACGAACAAAAAACCAGAGATCAAAGGAGATGAATCACAAAAAATGTCACCAGGTGGCAGGATGGATGGATATCCTGTAAATCATTTCTGAGGTGCGCACACATCACTTTTTGGCTATTTATAAAACGGACAATAAAAAATGTAGTAATAGCCTGCAATACAGCACTAATGGATTGTATAAGAAAGAAACAGCAGTCTCCGTTGTAATAAGAAGCTTTTGAACACAACAGCATGAACTAAACCTTTTAACCCCGGGCATGATGACGCAAAGATTTTTAAGTTTGATACTTGACTGACACCCATTCAAGCAACTAATCAGTATGAATATGTTAACGTGTTCCTCAATAAAATTGCACAACACATTTCAATGCTTTCAATTCAGCCAGAATGAAAAAATCGAACAGGGAATAATAATTTACCAGCAGAACACGTTTTCACCAAACATTCAAAGCTTCAGTTCAAATGGAAGTGTAATCTTTACGTACCATGACCAAAATAAAGACACAAGAAAAACAGAATTTGAAGAAGCGCCGTATGATTGGATAGTAGGCCGCCAGTTCTCCCGATACAGGATCTTTCATAATGGTTGTGCCAAAGTACTGAGGGCGATCCGGTTCAGCGTCCTCAAAATCATTCACGTCCCACTCGTAGGCCAGGGTAGCACTCTTACGTTTCCACACTTCCAAGTAAATAGTTCCTGGAGACATAGTCATTGATTACTAACATAAAAATAATTGAATGCAGAGTGTTAAGCACTGGGCAAACATAGAACTGCAAAAAGTAACAACTCTCTAGAAAAGGAGGTAAAAACAATTATTAGTTCTAGTGGTTACAGTAAGAATAAAACAACTCGACATTCCACTGTCAAAGCCACATGTTGACGAAACGTTTGACTGCAGTTGAACACATTTTACCAGTTTTATATAGGCTGTTTTAATTTAATTCACTACCAAAAGTTAATGCAAAACATATAAATACTTAAAACTTTTAGTGGAAACAAAAAAGTTTGAGTGGTAAACAATAGTTAAGTTATGCAGACGACACTACTCTCCGAAAGTTCAAAACAATTGCATAGAAAAATTTTTATGGTCTTTGAAGAAGGATAATTTTACTAACTTCTATTTTCAGTGTAATTCACCAAATTAGAGGCATCAATAAAACGCAAATCATTGCCTGGGAACTTTTGATAACGCTACCTCAGAACTTTAGTTAGATACAGTAAAATGTCACCAACTTCAACAAAATATGGCAAACAGGTGAAATTTTTATAATTTTTTCACGTTTTCTCATCAATGATACGCTATACAGTACCAGAACAATGCTTTGTCAAATCCAATTTCTGAACCATAGCTACCAACACTAAATTTTTTGAAAAATTTTGGGCAAGCCATTCACAACAGTGTGCAGCCTAGACTTAATGAAAAAAACTGTAATTTTGGCGAGTAATTTTGTACCGTACATCACACAAGTCTTCAAGATATTATCATGAATTCCAAACAAAGTGTGTGATTTCACTAGCCTAGCCTTCACTCCTGAGTAATTTTCATAGCTGTCACGGTACGGTGACACGGTATGGTGCCACGGTACGGTGCCACGGTATGGTGCCACAGTACAGTGCCACGGTACAGTACCACGGTACGGTGCCACGGTACAGTGCCACGGTACAGTGCCACGGTACAGTGCCACGGTACAGTGCCATGGATCAGTGAGGTCTATCTACAACTAGTTGGCGGCTTCTGCAGTAAAGCTATAAACAACGTAAGTACCATACTTACCCCACAAACACATAACCAATGAAAAGAAGGGTGTAGCCTCATTGTCACATGCTGCTTTCACAATATCAAGTATCTTAAAAACTTCGTCTTTTACGCTGAAATGAAAGCAAATTGAAAACTCAATGCAACCAAACTACACCAAGTACCTTTTGCAAACTACATTAATTTCAATGACAAAAGTTTCTCAGTATGACTTTTCACCAAGGTTTGGTATCAACTGGCAAAGACAGAGTTATAAGTTATAAGAGTTTTGTTAAGGGAAGGTTAGCATTTAACATCAGGATACAGCTTAAATGACGTCAAATTTTCATACAATAATTGCCATTATTATACAACAATTAAATCCATAGAACTGGCCGTGGATGCATTCACTTCTCGTATCATGACAGAACTAGAAAGGTCATTACCATTTGTAAATGGTGTGTAAACACCAACCAATAAGTTCAGCTGTCCGAGCCAATTAGAGAGCATGATAATAACTATGGTCATTAACCAGCCTGTCCAGGCTATATGTGCACGACGCTATGTTTTTCAATCCAAAATAAACATTTTTAACAAATCCATAGAATAGAACAGGACATTTACTTCTGAGCTAAGGCGAAGAAATCATCAGCCTGTGTAGTGTTGGTTGTCTGGTTGGCACTCTGTGACTTTAACTCTGATTCGGTAGCACTGCAGTTAGAAAGTTACAATAAAATAAACTGCAAACTTGGTCTTTGCATACAATGTTCAATGATCAGTTGGTAACTCAAAATTCCTTAAGGTAAAACATGTCTCTTCAGTTTGGGACAGTGGAAAAAGTGAAAATATAAAACATCTTATGCAAGAAAAATCAAAGAATTTTGACTGTTTTAGCCACTTATTACATAACTGATTCTCAAAGATTACTAATATTAAAGTTTTTAACAACAAAATTAAGAAATCAGAGCACTGAACTGCCAGATGTGATATTAGAGAACTTAACTGTCAGATGTGATATTTTACCAAATGAATGATTAGAAACAATTCATGAAGTTTTCAAGAGACAGTGAACTGAAACAAGAAATGCTTCATTTACAGTAAATATCCAGCAATGACAGGTCAGTTTATGAGCACAGACTTGGAGAAAACCTAGATCCTAGTGATAATTCTTTAATACCTCTGATACAGCCCATAGATGAAAACACCCAGTCCAATTAGGGTAGGAATCCACAGTGACGCAACTAAGGTGCCAGACCAGGCGAAGTAAAACGCAATCTTCTCGCCAAAATAGTTCCGGACTTTCCACATGGGCTGATACTTGTATACCTTAGGCCATGAGTCATTGAGTTCTTTCCGAGTATCAACTGTTTTCAGTTCCTTAGCGAGTCTATCCTCTACACTTTTCCCAGCTTTCTTCAGCTGTTCCACAACTTCCTTATCAACAGGATCCTCAAGCGACTCATCATGCAGTGTGAACGCATCACTGTAGTTACCTTTGTGAAGTAGGTAGGGAAGACCTGAACAGAAAGTGTTTGCCCATCAGTTGCCGTGGTAACATTGACATAAATATCTAAAGACGCACCCCCACTAAAGACTGGTGCAAGTGACGAGAATATAAAAAGATATCTTTGATTGTTGAAATATAAATTATTAACATGCTACAGGCGGCCCAATGACCCCTGGCGGCTCAAGACTTAATTTCCACGGTGGAGAATCAGAGATGCCTAGCTGAATGTTTAGCAGTCAATATCCTACTATTTTGTGCTCATTCAATGTAAGTTCTTAGCAACATGGTGAGTAGAAAGTTAGATATTGAGTAATACTGGAACGTTGACATGAAACACAGTGTTTTGTTTTTGGTAATTAACTTAATTTTTACTGATCATTCAAGAAGCTGTCAGCTGGTCATCAGGAATTGAAAATACTTAGACATTCTGTCCAAATCATATCATGACAAGCTGAACATTACTAATTATACGTCGCCTACAACAACCACGCTCAAAACTGCTATTTAAAAATAAACAAAATAAATAAAATAAACAAAATAAAAATTCTCAATAGCAAACTAGTGACCTCTTTTGGCCAATAAATCCTCTTCCTTGTCCCCATCACCATCCGTGTCAAGGAATCTTTCATCCTTTGACCTTATGTCCAAATTAATAAGGATATGGTGAGTCTGGAACAGAAGTAGATAACAGTTGTAAAGACATGCCAAAGCAACATTGAATTACTGATTATAACTGATTGCCTTGACTAAGGGTCTTATTTATTTGTATCATTTCATATCCAAAAATACTTAAAAGGGCCATGTCACCAAAAACCAGGAAGTCTTCATTTTTGGCAGCCCAAATCTTGGGGTTAGTCATGAAGACCATAGAAATCAATTCACTGCTGGAATTCTGTAGAATTTCAACAGAATTTGGTTTGAATGCTTTCATATTTGTAGAAGCATAGCATTTTCTGTAAAACACATGGTCACATCACCCCAAAGTCCACTCACTTGCACTTAATGTTTCTTTGCTCACACTTAAAGGATTTCAAACATATATCATCTACAGGTTGAAGTGTTTTGAAGAAAAGTGACTCTTGATAACGAAGGTGGTCATACCTATTTTTCAGTTAACGACTTTGAATGCAGAATATAATCCAAATAAATTTCTTCACACAAATTCAACGAATGCATTTTTTCAGAAATACACCCTTATAATTTGTTGCAATCTATTAAAGAGGCTAAAAATTCTGAAATTTTATTTGTAGAAAACTTGTGTCACTTTCTTTTATTAACACAGCAGCTGTACTTGTTTTCCAGAACCTCAAAAGGCCTCTAAAGAAACCTCTAAATGACAAGACGAAACAGAAGAGGCTACACCCGCCATCCACCACAAAAATATCTCGATTTACACCAATTACCAGTTATGAAATTGGTTTCAAATTGCTTCCTTTGTAAAATTAGAGATAACAGAACTGGTAGTTCATTATTGCTTGAGATGAGGCAGTACAAGTTGGCACATATCACGGCGTGTTGTTTTGTTCCATGAGCATAGTCACAATGGACAACAAACTAACAGTTTTCTGTAAACCAAGGTCCTAAAATTAATTCATTTCAAGGTTTAATAGGGCCGTCATGGATTACACGGTGATAGAACTCTCCTTGCCCTGGAGATAAGAAAGCTCGTGACCTTGTTTTGGAAATCAGGCACATTTTCATGTCTCTCATTGATGTCTAGAAGGCGAAAAATTTCACATCGTGCATCCACAGGTATTTGTCCAGTTTGTCAAACTTTCTCATGTTGGAGTTGCAGTCCGCAGCACAGCAGTAACACTTCATTGGCATTGGAAGGACGAATAGAGTAATGCAACAAAGAAAAACTTGTAAAGAATCAAACATTAATTAACAAATAACATGTGAAACTGCAGTGGCATGATGACAGATGTTTTGGGCATTGTGGGTAAATACAGCGAGATTAGAGTGCCACTGTGTAATCTGGAACGACCCTTTTGTAGTGCTTACCAAAAATGCTCTGAGAGATCGATTGAAAAAAGTCTCTTCATTCTCATAACCATCAAACAGGTGGATTTTAGCCCTGATAAATGGTGCACTGATGAAATCAACTGAAAAAAATCAAGTATAATATTATTTGAAATGTATAAAATACGCAAATCAGAGTGTTCTCAATAACATGGTAGATAGCACATTTCATAGCAAAATGCTACCAACATAAACTTTTAGAAACCAAACAGTTGAACAGTCCACAGGTTGAGTTTTTAATATATGCATATTGAAACATGGATCTGCACCATATTTGGAAATTAAGCACCGCGCCATGATTAAGGACACTGGCCTTTTTCAGGGCGACAATTTATAGAGATAAACGACTGATATCAAAATAACAGTGCAATGACACTTATTTTTATTCCTATGGTAAAAATGATCATGGCAAGATCAACAAAAATATGAAGTAACAGTGTCACTATAATGTACGTTTCTCTGGCAAAACGATGTGTTTTTGACGTAAGTAGGTTTGGTTGTTTGAGAAAGAAACACCATTAAATAGCACATGAGGTGTAAACTAATCCATAATTGAAAGTAGCACACGAATGTTATTGTGAAAGTAAGAGTACATATCCTTAGGATCAACATAAAAATAATGGAAAGAGTAATCCTTGAGATTACTATGGAAACCGAGTAATATGATCAAAGTTGCTAAGATACCACTGTTCACCTGACTAATAATTGAATCCACAGGGAATTACAAAATAATCACAATCAACCACTGAGTGAGCTTGTGTGGAGAAGGTTATACATGCATTTTTTTCAGCTTTGAGAAGGCAGTGACGCCACTTGAAAAGTTGTGCGTGTTAGTTGAATTCTGTATCAATGGGGTGGAGGGGGAGGATGAAATTATGACCAAATTACTGGTCCCCCTAAACTTTTGGGTTCTGAGAAACCATAATCTAACACCAATTTTTATTATTAAATGACTTTTTGTATGAAGTAAGAAATAAACGATACCTGAATAGTTATCAGAGATATTAGAAATAAATAAGCTAGAGGTGGCTACTTGAATGGAAAGTAGAGACTGAGGTAAACGTGGTAACATACAACTGAGTATTAGCAAGTAACATTGGCAATGTCACAACTTCAAAAACTCTTCTGTGGTCATTATCTAAATATCCAAACACAAAAAAGATTACCATCGAGTGATTAAAAGCAGAGCCAGATGCATTGGGTGTAACATCTAGTGCATAATTATTGATTAAATTAATGATCAAACTTTAATTTGAACCAACTGTTTGCAAATTAAACCTTTTGATCAACATATAATAATCCAAAATTGATTAATCAACACCAAACAACTCATACTAGAGTCAATGGGTCAATTATTAAAAAGGCCAACATGACAACTTTTGATAGTGGCAAACTTTGTTTTTATGGGACCCTAGTTGATTATCTCTCCAATGGAATGCATTTTACAAAATAATGAAAAATCAAGTACAGATTGAGTTTACTCAGCTACATATAAACAGTCGCAAGATTGAATGTAAACAGACATATCACTGCAGCTATGGTACCTGGAAATGTTTGTGTACACAAGCCACTATGAGCTGAGTAAACAAAAGCTGTACATTGCGCAACGGGTTGAAGTCTGTTTGCTACCATGTTATGGTTGAGCAATTTTAAGTCACTGTGTTGTTCTGTGACACTTTCTCATTGTCTAAAACTGCTCAGTTCTCATTCACGACACTCGTGTCGAGCAAAACATTGTTCAAATTGCAGGAACCAAATGAATCAGTTTCAGACTGAGATTTAAAAGCACAGATTCACATAGAATAATGACACATTGAAATATTTTTCATTCACCCTACCATCACTGCTTCGACGTGGGTAGGTGGGTAAATTGTTTCAATAATTCTTCACTTTTCAGTTTTTGGGGTCTCTTATTTCTGTTGAAACAAATATGTCATATTTAAAACTAAAATCATCTGTTAGGCATCAAATTAGTATTTACAGTCGGTTGGACATGAGAAAACAAACCTAATTTCAGTTTTCACCAAATGGAGTAGAAAAAAGTGAAGCTTTGTTGATGTTTTAAAGCGCATTAAACTGTCTTTTCTGTCCACTTAGATTGATCAGATACTGTTCAAATCACACGTGACTGTTAACAAGTATTTTACAGAACAGTTTGCAAAGTGAAGTTCTTTCAATGTATAACACAATATGATGGAACAGCGAAATATTATTTTCAAAGAAGCTAATTTTCAGAAAAAAACTACAGTCATTATTTGTGCAGTTAATTGTGCAGCTGATGTGAACCAGTAATGAAATTTGAGATTTTTGTTAACAATGAAGTGAGGTTTTGAAAAATGGAAAATGACAATTTCAACAACTATTTTTGTTCCAATTAGTGGAATCTTTACCCTAGTTGTCAATATCTGCCTACCTGAATCGTCGGTGTTAAATAACTTGTCTTCCATCTTTCCACAGCACCCCAAGATGTCATCTTCATCATCAATTTCACCCTATTACAAAGAGTATAACATACATTAGTTCACCAGTCTACAACCATCTGATCAGCCATCAAGGATCTTGCTTCAGTCTATTGTGCCAATTAAGTGATATTACACTAAACTGCAATTAAAAGTCAAAAGGCCAATATCAAACTATGAGAAGATAATTTTCTCATAGCCATACAGTAATTTTACACCTTTTGACTTTGTACTTCAAAAGGGTGAAATAACACTAAAAACTAGCACTTTCTGGCAAACTTTACACAACGTTTTTGAAACCGTTCACTCATTGCAAATGATTTACTTGCAACAAAATATAGCCAATTTATCCGATTTGAGATATGTAAACTGAGACTAAATCTTACCCCCTTCAGAGGCATGCGTAAATTGACACGCTCAGCTTCTTTGCACAGCCTGGAGAATGGCACGTGAAGTTTTGAAAATACCAACCCACTAACAACCTCCTTTTCCACATCGACACCTTCCTTCTGAAGCAGTCTCTCAAATTCAGTACGGTTTTTATCTCCTTTAACATCCTCAACAGCAGGTTTGTCGCTATGCACCAGGACGTAATCAATTTGTGACAAATTGTTCATAATGGACTCTTTGACTTGGTCACATAAAATTTCTTCATCTGAAGCCGTTAGCTTCTTCTTCTTCCTCTTCTTCTTGTGTTTTCCGGATGAGTATTCTGATAGAAGAAGACTGTCTCGCCCTATATCTCCATTCATTATTAAACAGGTACGGATGATTGGAAACCAAGAATATTACTCCTTGAGATTCTCATCTAAATAAATGAGACCCAACCATGAAGGTTATGTACATCCTTTATGGCAAACGCCTGCAAAAAAGTTGGCATTTATCACGTTCTGAGTTACAAGCGCATCAACCCAAAGCTACTGACCTCATTTTCATGAAATTCTACTTTTCAGAATGATACATGAATAATTCTGCGCTTAGCTAGGAAAAGTGCACAATTAATAGTAAATTGGGTGCAACTGGTCATTAAAACTTAGATAACAAAAGTAATTAAGAAGTCTAAATTGACAGAACTTCTATAGTATCAGCAAAAAATAAATTCTCCTGGGCACAATATTTTATCAGCATTTCAAAGAGACATTTTGCCAGTTTATACCTGTCAATGTTGATGATTTCTTAACTGAAGTGCTTGGCTCGCATTGGGGTTTGAAATTAAAAACATTACTCCACCAACGTGATCTTGAATTGTCAGGTCGCAGAATGAACTGACAAGTTATAGGCAATGAGTACATGAAACTGGTTTAATCATACTACTTTCGGTGTCGGCAGATTAAGAAATCTTGTGAAATTAGTTAATGAATGGTCAGGGTCAGAAGAATCGGTGAAAACAGATTGGTATGGCATCATATCTCCAGGTGTGCACAGTGTAAAAATGGCCAGTTGCCGATTTTGGGAACTGAACGTAGAACTGCTCGAAGAAAAAGTTTGATAGCGGGAGTATTTCTTCAAGTTGGAAGGAATTAAACAAATCGATGGCCTCCTAAGCCTAATGTGTACCTCTATGCGTATTTATAACAACGTGACTTTAATGTTTTATTCAGTGTGAGGGCAATTGTTTACAATATGACGACAATGACTTACACATCTGATTTTGGTATCGTTCGATTCCTTGCAAAGTTATAATATTATCTTTCAAAAAATACACAGAAACTTTTCCTACCCCGTTCCCTTTATTTTATCATGAAATTTCTTCTCGCACTATTTGCCGGTACTCGGTAGTAATACCGCCATGTTGAGTTGAGGGTGTCTCCTGGCAGTCAAAAACTGGACTAATCTACCGACTTCTGCAGATCGTCACTTTCCATAAGTTCAAACTGACCGAGAACCGTCTATCCCCTGCCCGAGTTACGGTCCCAAGAGATCGACTTTGATCCTATGGCGACCCTAGTACGAATCTGCTAACAAGAATCCGCGAAAAAAACAGAGGTTGTTTTTGTGGTCCAAATTGGTGAAAAGTCAGTATCACTTCAGACAATTTCGTGGAAAAATGGTCACAATTTTAAATAATTGGAAAAGGTGGAATTCTGCTAATTGTTCCTACATATTATGTCAGGAAAACTTTAGCGGGAATCTCGCACGGGCAAACACCATTCAGAATCGATGATGCTGTTTCATTCATTAACAACAGGAGTCGCTATAATCTTGAGTTGAGCTAAACATGGCGGTGTCAACCGGGAAATAGTGTGAACCAAAATTCCATGATAAAATACGGAGAAAACGCGGTACAGTCAAGTGACCTAATTATCGGACGTTTTGGCACATTTTACATTAAATTTAATTGAAAATACTACGGATTGTTGTAAATTCTTTGCTGAAATAAAGGCTTACCTTTATAGAATTGTTGTGTTATATATCTTGTCACCGAAAGCCACATCATTTATGTTCCGACTGATCTTTAAAAACACAACTAGCAAACCTTCGGAGAACCTAAATATCGGACACCATGTTTCCCTATATGCCACACTGCGGAAAACTGACTATAATGGCTGCGGGCACCTTGTAGCCAAATTTCAGCTCGGGTGTTTTGACATATGCTGCTAAAACACAAACAAAATTATCCATAACATGAAGTCTGATGACAACACCAAGTCGTTTCGATGAATCAGTGCAGATGACTAAAGCGCGTGAAAACTCATTAAAGTTTTTAGTATCTCTTTGCCTTCTTGATATGACACATGCACGTGCGCGGCCGGGGTTTGACTTGAGTTTAATAACAAATGAAAAAATGAAACAGTGACATATTGTTAGTTCAATTAGATGATTTCATTGTGGAAAAAGATTTTGTTTTCAACTTTTGTAACCGATTTATGCGATCGTCAATTTTAGACTGACTTGGGGGTCTAAATTGCACCCTCTCTTGGTAAAATTAAAACGAGGCACCGCTAGAAAAAAACGAGACAGTGCCGGACATTGAATGCATTACAGCGGAACAAAAATTTGTGTCATATATTTCTCAGATTATGCTTCAAGTAAGATTTTATGTAATGTCCGATATTTAGGGTCCGTCCAATAATTAGGTACACTATGTGTAGGGTACATTCATATATTTTTGGAAAGATAACGTTGCGAGGAATCGAACGATACCAAAATCATGTGTGTAGGTCAATGTCGTCATATTGTAAACAATTACCAGTGTGAGGCATGACTTGCCGAAAAGCTTCCGGCGTACGAAGCTCCTATAGGAATCACCGTCTCTAGCTGAAGAGACGGTGGTCACTGCCAACGTCACTGCCAGTGCCAGGCTTACTGCCACTCACAACGTGCTCCAGATGCTCACTACTGATAAAATCTTATACATGTTCAAGAACAAGCATCAGCACAAACCGACAACTGATAAATATTATGATAACGTGTTCACATGGAACTCACCTGAACTTCACGTCATATTCTTGCTAAAATCTAAAACAGCTAAAATCAAGATGTCACACACTATCAGTTTCAGTCTTTTGTAAGTCACGTGATCAAGCAGTGTTGCCAAGTAATCATGCTCAAAAGAAAGTTTTTAGAAAACACAAATTTGTTGAAACGTCATACAAAACTACTATTTTTATGAATAAATATTTTTTAAAATTAGTTTTGCATTGTATATTTTTGTATCAATTATCAATGTACTGTTAAAATATTATATTTAATGGGGTTCAGTGACAACATGGTGGCTCTTGTCACTGAAATGAATTTAGTTCTTTTTGCTGTTGTTGTGGCTGTGTGCTTGCTCTCCTCAGACGTGTCAGCAGCAAAAAAGAAAGATGTAAGTTTTAGAATGTTAAGATTCCATGTAATTTAATCGTTTTAATTATTATATTTTCGGTATGCTTTTGCAAAACTGCAGCCTCCAAGCGGCACCCTAGCCACCGGCGAAAGCGTCGAGACGCCGAATGAAAGCGGTGTTGTCATGAATTTCCGGTTGTGGATGGGACATGACAGTAATTTCAGTTGGAATAACCAAACTATAGTTCTTCAGGATATGTCCAAAATTGTTCATCAGCTTGGTAAAATCCATAGTTGGAGGGGTTCTTTTAGCCGTATCTTACTGCCCGGCAAGAAGCATTTAGAATTATGGTGACCAAATGAAATCTAAGTTTGCTGATCCGAAGTAGAAACCGTTGTACAATCGTGTACCGTGCCCCATTCTCAGTAGACAGTGTCCATCATCTCTAGCTGGCTCAGTAGTCAGAAGAGACTGTAAGCACTGGTCGGATATTGCAGTCAGTGATTTAAAGAACCAGTTAACGGGCCCATTATTCAGTGATTTCCTGATTCTCTAAATCAGGAACCCAGACAATCATATACATTAGTTGTGCATATTTTACTGATCTTGCCAATTTTTGCTGAACGCTACTGACTTCCGTCTAATTACNGCCCCCTTGCCCCCCCAAATCCACCAATGTGATCTTGTGATTTGATGTGAAATTTCCTCCTAGCTTAGATGTATTTATTTCTGAGCTGATGTGGTGTCTTTGCTCTTTATCTTTTAAGCTGTGTAATCCATTGTTTTCATCAAACATGATGAGCCTGTTCTATATGCTATAACAACACACTTAAACAGCAATATCTCTGTAGAAATCGATCCAAATTTTATATAACACATACCACCATGTTTGTCTCAATTAGACGAATCTTTTTATATGCAGCGCATGTATATTCTTTTATTTTTTACGAAATTATGTAAAAAGGCAGATATTTTACGCATAATCGTCGAGTTTCAACGGCCATTTTCTCGTCAACCGCTCATCCAATTTTTCTGATTTTTGTATCATTTCATTTCTCACACCAAGGGCTTTTCAAAAATGTATGACACATGGGTATTGTAAAAAAAATTAAAAAAACGTTGTCCTCCCTACACTATGTGTAGGGTACATTCATCATATATTTTTGGAAAGATAATGTTGCGAGGAATCGAACGATACCAAAATCATGTGTGTAGGTCAATGTCGTCATATTGTAAACAATTACCAGTGTGAGGCATAACTTGCCGAAAAGCTTCTGGCGTACGAAGCTCCTATAGGAATCACCGTCTCTAGCTGAAGAGACGGTGGTCAATGCCAACGTCACTGCCAGTGCAAGGCTACTGCCACTTGCAACGTGCTCCAGATGCTCACTACTGATAAAATCTTATACATGTTCAAGAACAAGCATCAGCACAAACCGACAATTGATAAATATTATGATAACGTGTTCACATGGAACTCACCTGAACCTCACGTCATATTCTTGCTAAAATCTAAAACAGCTAAAATCAAGATGTCACACACCATCAGTTTCGGTCTTTTGTAAGTCACGTGATCAAGCAGTGTTGCCAAGTAATCATGCTCAAAAGAAAATTTTTAGAAAACACAAATTTGTTGAAACGCCATACAAAACTACTATTTGTATGAAGAAATATTTTTTAAAATTAGCTTTGCATTGTATATTTTTGTATCAATTATCAATGTGCTGTTAAAATATTATAATTAATGGGGTTCAGTGACAACATGGTGGCTCTTGTCACTGAAATGAATTTAGTTGTTTTTGCTGTTGTTGTGGCTGTGTGCTTGCTCTCCTCAGACGTGTCAGCAGCAAAAAAGAAAGATGTAAGTTTTAGAATGTTAAGATTCCATGTAGTTTAATCGTTTTAATTATTATATTTTCGGTATGCTTTTGCAAAACTGCAGCCTCCAATCGGCACCCTAGTCACCGGCAAAACCGTCGAGACGCCGAATGAAAGCGGTGTTGTCGTGAATTTCCGGTTGTGGATGGGACATGACAGTAATTTCAGTTGGAATAACCAAACTATAGTTCTACAGGATATGTTCAAAATTGTTCATCAGCTTGGTAAAATCCATAGTAGGAGGGGTTCTTTTAGCCGTATCTTACTGCCCGGATAGAAGCATATTATTATGGTGACCAAATGAAATCTAAGTTTGCTGATCCGAAGTAGAAACCGTTGACGTTGTACAATCGTGTACCGTGTCCCATTCTCATTAGACAGTGTCCATCGTCTCTAGCTGGCTCAGTAGTCAGTAGAGGCTGTAGGCACTGGTCGGATATTGCAGTCAATGATTTAAAGAACCAGTTAACGGGCCCATTATTCAGTGATTTCCTGATTCTCTAAATCAGGAACCCAGACAATCATATACATTAGTTGTGCATATTTTACTGATCTTGCCAATTTTTGCTGAACGCTACTGACTTCCGTCTAATTACTTACTGTTGTAATTGAAGTGCGTGTTTGACGTGCTGACTGCTCTGGTAGCAAATGCACTAGGATTTCATGAAATCAGAAAATGTATTCTTAGATAATATTAACAAATTTCACCCCACAATAAAGTTCACTAATGACATTTCTCAAAATAAAATTTTTAGATGTCACTGTCATAATCCTTAATAATGATAAACTAGAAACGGATTTTTTCTGTAAAGAAACTGACGAACACTAATATCTGTCATATCACTCATGTCATCCCTGTCAGTGTAAGAAAAGCCCTCCATATAGTCTTGCTCTTAGAATTCGACGCGTTTGTTTAGAAGAAACTGCCTTTAATAACCGTTTAAAAGAACTCAAACATTACTTACTTCAACACCATTTCCCCTTACATCTTATACACAAAGAGTTGTCCACTCAATCACAAGCAATCATTCTTTAAGAACAAAAGTGAACGATAATACTATTAGTAGAATACCTGTCATAACCATGTTCAATCCATGTTTAAAAGGAATTAGCCACATCTTCATAAAGCATCGTTCCACTGCATATTTCCCCTCAAATGAAAAACCTATTTCCTCATCCAACTGTAATTTCTTGGAGAAAATGTAAAAGCTTAAAAAGTTATTTAGTTAGAGCAAATATGGACTATAAAAACAAACTGACAAACCCATTGGCAACACACAATGTAACAAATCTAGATGTAAAATGTGTAACTTTATCAACGATAATACTTCCTTCCAGTCTTCTCAAACCAATGAACACTTCGAAATTTCTCTGACTGCACTACCAACAATATCATTTACCTAACAACATGTAGAAAATGTTCCATTCAATATGTAGGACAAACTCAACATAACCTTCAAACCCGGTTTCACAATCATAGATTTAACATAATACATAAAAACATTTCTGATACTATAAGTAATCATTTTAATTCTAAAAAACATAATCTACAAGTTCTTTCTGTACAAATAATAGAGAAACTCCTATATCCCAGTACCCCAGTCATATTATATCGGGCGTATAATGCCTGATGTTGATAGCTTTTAATCCCTGATTTGTTGAGGAATCTACCTGTTCTCACCGTCTTAAATGCTAGCAGACTCCCAGTCAATGATATGATGTGTTCTTGAGCATGCTCAGATCCAGCTGAAGACCACGATCCAAGCCTCACAGATTTTCTATGCCAATCAATACAGGTAAACTGGTTTTTAACTGACGACCAGACTCTCAGCTCTCACGAGAGGAGGCACAATCCACTAGGTATACAACATCGTACTTATGATCAGTTCACTTGGCATGCAATCCACAGTTGATACTGTTGTAATTGCTGAAATTTCTCTTCCCGGGAATCGAACCGGCGATCCTGATAAAATCGGCAAGCGTGCTAAGCATTCTGCTAATAAGCTTTTCCCCATTAACGAGTGGCTAGCAGAGGCTCATATGATTCACCGGAAGCACATCTACAATAAAGCCTGTGCTTGACATAGGTCTTGATATGGAACACGGAGCGACGCCTGTGTACTGCTGGTGGTAGTGTAGAAAAATCTGCTGACTCAGAGACTTGAAGGAGGGTTTCCCACATGAGAGCTGAGCGTCCAAACCATTTGGCAAGAGTCAATTGGTTAGTAATTTAGAGAGGCATTTTACGACTCGACATCAAAGCCGGAATTCACGTGTCGGAACACTCCTCTATCTTATACTCTTGAGTTCCGAAAGTTGTTGAGGCAGCAATAATAGTATAGACAAAAACTTTTCCCGCGAATAGCAAAGGCCAATCTAAACTCTGTGAACTTAAATTTGCCAAGGACCAATAAGTAAGATGCAACCTTTGCTACATGGGGTAAATAGTTTTGCCAACTTTTTTTCTTGAATTGCCCGGTTTTTACTCAGTTTGACTTTTATGGTGTCCAAATCTAGCAGTAACTGTCCCCTTGATGTGTGTATCTCTCTGTAGATACGAAAGAGCATTGTTCATTGAAATGACAATATGATGCTTTAGTCGCTATCCAAGAGAGAGGCCAGGGGTCTCAAAAGCTTGAGACAAGTCTTTAAGATCACAGTGGTCAGCAAGATTAAGTACTTTTCATTTGTTCCAGTATTTGATTGTTTCACCTCATTCAGAACTACTGTTAGTTTTGCGATTCTCTGTGGCGTGCTTTTAATAAGGTTAGACATAGTTTCATCTGATATTTTTTCTGTGATTCTTGGACGCGATGTTTTAGGGTCAAGCTCATTAGTCAATGTGCATTTTTAGAATAACTCCGATTTTTGACAATTTTGATAAATTAGGTCACCACAATTTGGAAGCAATATGTCTGAGGAATGACTTGCATCAGCATTTAGGTCATTGATCTGACTATATCAAAAATGAAATCATATTTAGAAATTTGTAACTGCATTTTTGAGATCTCACTTTGAACATTTATATCAAATAAAATTAAAGAATGTAATTGATAACATTATGGGCCTTTCTTTTTCGCTGAATTTTACCAAAAAAGACACCGTCACACGACCCAATTAATGTCAGATTAGTAAAAAGCCAAAACTCAAGTGCACAATAATATTTTAACTAGTGACTGAAATAGGACTGTTCTATTCACAAATGTAACTGAAAAGCAAGTCCTTACTAACACCAGTTTAGCGTGCTCATTTGAAAACATAAATGAATTCCTCCTTAAAGATGTACTCACACGCTCCTAACTGTTCTAATGTAAAGCAGGAACTAAATGACCAAGCTATGTGAACATCATCTACGTTAAACAAAGTGCAGTACTGTTGTGTTCATTGACAAATTGTAAAATGTGAAAACAAAAAAAAATTGCTAGTAGGTGACTTTTGCACTAATGTCGTACCTGGTGGGCTCAGATAGCCCACATCATGCAGTGTTATTCCTCAGTATCACGACACGATACTTACTAGACACTGTTAAGTGATTTATGGCGGATCACTTTTGATACAAAACTCATTCTTAAAAACATTTGGCGATTTTCAACCTACTTCATATTCACATGTTGTATTTCCAACTAATATAACCAAGCAATCACATAGATAAGGAAGTAGTGTGCAAGTTCCACTTAAAGAACAAAGTGCTCAATATCTTTTAAGGTGTATTTCTCAGATCTCCCACGTTATGTATATCAAATGAAAATTTTATTCGAATAAGGAATTTCCATTGTAGAGAATAGCGTTATCAAGGCTTAGCTAGGGCTCGACATAGCAAGCTGCAGGTTGCATTTGCTAAAATTTGGTAATGCGAGCCAAGACTTTGGCCAACTGGCATTGGGAGTTCCAATTACGCAAACTGAGTGTTTGCATCTCCCTCTGTAACCAACAAAGTAGCGCCAGCTCATGTGAACCTCATTGTTTCTAAAAAAAACGGTCAGAACCAGTTAACTTAGAGTCGCTAAATCAAATGCAGGTGAAAACATTGGATTCGCCAGCCTTTTTTTTGACCGCAATTTATTTCATGAGCTGGAATTTATGTGACCTAAATTCTACAATGTAACGTGACGACTTCCCGTTATCATAGCATAGCATCAAAGGGTGTCACCAACAACTGGGCAGTGTGTCGAAACTGAATAAGTACAAGACAAGAAAACCTTAATGTGCGTTACAACGAGCATTAACTGCAGCTCAATTCTGACACATTCATTGGCATTTGTGTTCCTATGATATGTTTGGGTTTTCAGTTGTGGGGGAAAATGTGGCTCCAATAGAGCCAAGCATTCATGGTTGCAGGGGAACACTGTCAGTTCTAATTCTTACATTATAATTGGTCTCCCTCTATTTAAAGGTATAATGCTGATCATGGCTTTAGCAAGCAACCCGGTTTTTGTTTTAGGAAGTGCTTGGAGACAAGATTCACCAGCTGGGGGAGTGGAGTTATCGAAAGTCAGTCATCCGCATGAACGGTGACAAGTTCCGTCAGTACATTAAGAACCCTCCTAGGAACTACTCTGTGGTAGTCATGTTGACAGCATTGCAGGCCCAGCGCCAGTGTACCGTGTGCAGGTAATCACAGTTAGTCACTTGATATGATTAATAAAAGTAATGTGTACCAGCATCAAATGTCATGTGATTCAAAGTACAGAAAAGATGGTTGCTGTTTTGTTGAAGCATTTCAAATTGTGAAATATAACAACAATAATGGTTAATAGTGACACTGATAGAGATTAACAAGTGGGCCGTGATTACAAAGTTTAACATTTCTAAGTTTGGTCAGCACGCCACCTGTTGGTCACATCACATGACGTAATGAATATATGTCTGATAAAATTTTTGCCCCAGAGCGGGACTCGAATTCATTAGGTCACGTGATGTGGGTGGTGTGCTGACCAAACTTAAAAATGAATGTGATCTGTATTTCCACGATGGTTTGAGATTTACATATTACCCATATGCCACCATGATTGATGACGCACGATTTTGCCTGTGCAAGAGTTTCAAATGTATCTCAAGAATAGGCCAAATCACAGTTATTGTTACACTGTCATACTGTTGCAAATGCTGTAGTCATGTTCTTCTTACATTCTGTGGTTTTCAGGCAAGCCAGTGATGAGTTTACAATTGTGGCCAACTCATGGCGCTACTCGCAGCAGTACAATAACAGACTGTTTTTTGCAATGGTCGACTACGATGAAGGTCCTGATGTCTTTCAAGCAGTACGTAGCATTATGCACTGAATGTTTCATTTCAAGCTTGCGTCATTGCTTGGTAACCTTACTCGGTAACATCAGGTTTATTGGCATATTTAAGCCGGATTGATTGCAATGCACATGTAATATGTTGAATCCCCTCACCTGTATACAGTGAACTTTGTGATTAGATATGTTGCTTTATAATTTATATCGTAAACAATGCGCCTACTGAGCTTGCAAGTTTTCTTAAAAATGAGGTATCATGGTGACTGAACTCTCTTGGTCTGTGTAAGCCACCTTCTAGCTTATTTACATTGGCATGCTTTTTCACTATGGAAGTGGAGACTAGCAGGCTGGACTAAAAAAGATCAAGGGCGTTATGCAAATGCCTTCTGTCAGGTTAGCAAGCAGCTAATCAAAACCTGGCTTCCCCTTCTTAGACTATAAGGAAGATAAAAATGTATAAAATTTCCCTGGCATGGATGGCTCATTGAAGTGACCGAGAGATCCCATGTTCAAGCCTCGCCATACCCAACGTGCCAACCATGTGTGTTCCAGACACCAGGGCTCGTTCTTCTGTGAAAGTTTTAATGCTTGAAGATGGCCGGAAATATAACTGAAACATCATGCCAATGTAAATAGACCAAGAGATATATTACTACATCACATCCTCAAAGCGTTTTTAAGAAGGCAATATGAGATTTAAGTAAGACAAAACAGCATGCCTAATGTTTTCAGTATTCAAGGTGTGATTGGATTTTCAAATCAGGACGGCTAAAGACATTTTATTGAGAGTAGTGAGCCATGATATTGAATATGGCTAATACAAAGAGGCTATGACTGTGTGGTCAGGCTCGTTAAGCTATGGTGTAATATTGATAGTAAGATATTCACAGCATGGCAATTCATTATCAGATATTTAATGCAACACATGTCTAAAAGTAATTGTGGTTGAAATGAAATGAATGATATTTAATTATTTTTGCTTGATCTTTAGAATCAAATGGACTCAGTACCTTGTAAGTGTTGGTCTGTTTACTGGAATTAATTTTTCCATCTGTCAAGATATAGATTGCATTATAGGCTGGTATGTATTTGTCTGTATTCACCAACATGTCACACTTAGTGTCCTTTTGCAACAGTTAACTGAAAGGAGGTGCACTATCAGGCCCCATAATGGTGTTCTGTCTTGTACAAAGAGAGTTACTAGAATACGCTTTGCCTGTTGATTTCAGTTGGGAATGAACTCTGCCCCTGTGTTCATACATTACCCACCAAAGGGCAAACCCAAGAAGGCGGACACGATGGACATTCACAGGTGAAGTCATGACTGCTGATGGTTGAACTAAAACGGTTGAAATCATTGTCATAGCATTGATCTTTGTATTGTTAGATGTACATGGAGTTGCAGCTTGTGAAATCACTTCGCAGTAACTGATTTAATATACAGCCTTTCTTATACAGCATTGAGATGTGTGACTTAATGAGAAGGCAGATGCCGTACAAGACACGAGGAATCAAACAAAATATTTTTCCCTTCTCATGATGGCTAATTCTGTTAATACCAAAAAGAACACTGGTAATAACCATTAGGGCTGCAAAATTCTAATTACAATATGGCTGATAGCTTCTCCACCTTACTGCCCTGTTAATTCATCTCCATTCTGAGTCACGAGGGAAGGCTACTCTCACGATGAATGCGGCGTCCGCCTACCCATCATGACAAGGGATTTCTGGGTCACTTTGTCTCAATAGTTTTGGTTTGTACTGTTATGTATGTGGACCTGCTATTATTCTACTTGATTGACCAGAGAATTGGTGAGTTAAAGGTAATTCTGGTTCTAGTTAATGAGAACATGACGTGAACTTTTGCTTTTTAAATTCTAGAATTGGTTTTGCTGCCGAACAGATTGGAAGGTTCATTGCTGAAAGGACAGACATTCATGTAAGTTCTCTTTGGATATTAGACAGGAACGCTGCCTTAGTTCTGATTGAAATGATTGGTCAGATATTAACAACGAAGCTGTCAGGTAAATTCCACATCCATCGTGTCGCCAGAAGTTTCAGGAACAAGGTATCCTGACTTCCGGTCACTTCTGTGACTAAAGATTAGTGTCTTACAAGGTCCCACTGAGTCTTGTGCAGTATTTTCAATGTTTTCACGGCTTGTATGAAAACATATTGTTTTTTTAGCAGTGTTTATGCTCTGTTGCAGTCAGTTGATGCTTTCACTCATTTTACCACGATGCACTAGTGGACTGGTAGTCTTTATAGTAATGATCCTTGAGTCACCGTATACACTTAGGGTACATACGTCATTCAACAACTAAGTTAAATTTGATGAACAAAACCTTGGCTCAGACTCCATACTGACTGTAAAATGTGGCACCATGAAGTATTGTACTGGGGCAGGCATCAACAGAAAAAAGTGCCTGTGGTAACGGTGGTAGCAAGACCTGAGGGCATTAGACAAAATAGCTTTACAATTTTGTACAGAGCATATGGTACAGTGAACATTCATAATAAAATTGTGCATTTGCAGCAAAAACACTTAAGAATTTGAACCATGATGTTTAGTTTGCTTTAAGGCAATGTATGTACGTTGTTACAGATTCGTGTATTCCGCCCACCCAACTACTCCAACACACTGGCCCTGGCTCTCTTACTCTCTCTGGTTGGAGGGCTGCTCTATGTGAAGAGAAACAACCTAGAGTTCCTCTACAACAAGACTTCCTGGGGCATTGCTGCTTTGGTGAGTGCTTGGCTTCAAAGTGGAAGTTATGTATAAGTGAAGCATACATTGTGGTGTTTTAGTAAACGCCGAAACATGTCCAGGCAATTTAAATACATTGTTGTTTTTATGAAAATATGCTGCTACTTGCTGTCATGGATATGTTCTGACTTGCTATAAATATGGTTTAGAAATTCAGATTTGATACAAAGGCAAAGGATAAGTTATGTAATGTTAATTGGTGAGGCAATTGTTATCCAGATGTGTTCAAACATGCATCGCTAGATTCCAATTACAGTGAAGGCTTTGTACATTCTTATGTCTCGTCTTCAGGCAGTCATCTTTGCAATGACTTCTGGCCAGATGTGGAACCACATCCGTGGTCCGCCGTTCATGCACAAGAACCCACAGACAGGACAAGTGGTGAGTTTGCGGCAATAAACATACACACAGTATTGTCATAGACCGTTAATTACGGAGTATTTATTCAGTAGCACAAAGGTCACTGGCCTATATGCATACGTGAATGTCACAGGAGTTTCACTTGAAACCGGAAAATTATTACAGTTTTAACGTTTACCGAAAGCATGTTGCATATTATTGTTCATTGTCTGAAGTTGGATCTCGAGTAAAGTATGGTGGTCTTGGCGTTTTGATTTTTTAAAATGTTTTACCCAAGAATGTTTCACTAAAAGCTTTTTTACATGTGTCAGCCTTTGTCTTGTATATGTCCTAATCATGATTTCAATGTCTCAAACTCTGTTTTACTTATCCATTGTTTCATATCAGTTGACGTCTTACAAAGTAGACTAGTTGGCTGTCCGTGACTATAAATTACAACATATTTTGTTTATCGATTTTTAGATTTCATGAAACTTTTGGACTCAAGTGTTTTACTATTTTCCTTCTCCTACAAATCTTAACCCCGAATCACAATGCAAGAGCCTTGGTTTAGGTCCCTGGCTCACCTTTAACTTAAGACCTTATGTAGTGTATGGTGTCCCTTAAACTGGTGACTTATAATTACAAAAAGCACTTGTGTTTAAATTGCAATTTATCATTATCTGTCATTCCACAGCATTACATTCATGGCAGCAGCCAAGGACAGTTCATCATGGAAACGTACATAGTCATCTTTTTGAGTATCCTTTTGACAAGTGTTCCCTCTGTGAGCATTCACCAATTTTTTTCCTCAAAGATGTCGAGCGTTCGTTTTGGTGATTTAAGTCGGTCATAGAACCACCTCCCATCACAGAAATAAATTCTGTTTTAGACTACTTACTGTTATTGGTCTCAAAGTGTTCATCTTCGTAAGTCATGCATTGAAGACTTTGTAAGGGGTTTTTAAACTGTTCATAGTTGCAAAGGTTGCATGGAGTTCTTTTACATCAACAATTCTACTGATAAGTGACATAAATACGGTCATTTGTCCATTAGTGCATTCACTATTTTTTCCCTGGGACACCTACTGTACGCACTAATGGAGAAACACTGTGTTAGAGCCATGTACGAACTGCAAAGTTAGAGAAATGACTGTATATGTTAAGTAAGCTCAAACTGGGCTTAGTGTCCTTTAAACGTTACTAACTCACCACTTGGTGCATGACTGTACCAGTCAATCAATGAGTTTGCCACGCCTCCTTAACAATTATTACCAGATGCTGCTGTTGTTATTGGCATGATCATGCTGAATGAAGCCAACAACATAAAGGGAGATGCAGGGAAAAAGAAAAGTAAGTAACTCATGTCGTGCACCCCTGGCCATATACAACTGTTGAATTAAATATCTGTATCATGGAGGGAGAAATGAATGTTTTTCTCCATCACACAAATCCATTCAAACTGATGGGAATCTTGTTGATTTGCCAGTGTAACCGTACAATAAGGAAACTACCTATACATCACTAAAACAACGTAGAAAATTAATGATGTATTTCATGACTGGACATATCTCCTTCTGAAATGAAACAATACTTTTGATTGGAAAAAAGAGTTGTGGAAAAGTCACAAACATGTTGGATGTGAGTGAATAGTTATTAAAACCTAACTTCATCGGAATTTTATTATTTTAGATGTATTGGGCTTACCAGATAGTTCTAGCACAGCCTTAGTAAAATAAGAAAACGTGAGTTCAATCACGCAAGTGTAAGCTCGTCAAATGATAAGTGAAGCTGCCTGTTAGTGCCATGTTGCGTCATCGCGAGATCCCAGCACTAACGACAAAACATTGAATAGGGGTCTGAATAGAACACCATTGCGTGTGGGTGTTATTCGCAGCTGTTTGAATTAAAAGGTGATTCTCGCGGTGACGTAGACAAAAGCGAGCCAATACGCCTAGCAGTTCGTTAAATTTGGCAATTTATGGCACTAGTAGGCTCAGAGCGATGCTCTTAATATACTGTAGGAATCAAATTTACATGAATTACCGTTGAAGATAGGCTTTAATACATAGATGATGAGGGGAGAAGTAACAGAACAGTGTACAGCACGCTGTATGTCATGACTATCATGAATTCAAGTTTGTAAAAAGTAGCAATTGGCCAGTCTAGTGTACCGCATTGCATTATTGTACTGAGAACCCGATAAGCAGTTACTAATCAAGAATACTTGTCTGTCAGTGTATTTGCAACTGAATGATTTGCTGATAGTTGAATATTATTTTCTTTATTTACAGTTGTTGCACTAGTAGGCGTAGGTGTGGTGGCGCTGTTCTTTAGCATGCTGTTGTCCGTGTTTAGGGCCAAATATCAGGGATACCCTTACAGGTAAACTTATTTAACATAGCTGGGTGAGGCTAAAAGAGGTAGGAAGTTATTCACAGTGAAATTGTTGTTGTTCATTTGTTGAATGACATTATTGGCCGATATAGAGGAATTTAAAGATGTATTTGCATGCTCTATGCTAATGTTCAGCAGAAACTAAACAACGTTATTTGAACATCATCTACGCTAAAAAAGTGCAGTTGTATTCATTGAAAAGTTGTAAATGTGCAAACAAAACATTCTGCAAATAGGGAACCTTTGCACTAATGATGTACCTCGCTGGCTCACATAGCCTGCATCATGCAGTGTTATTCCTTAGCACCACGTCCCAAATACTTACTGGACACGGTCCAGTGATTTGCAGAGGATCATTTTCACCACAAGACTCGTTCTTAAAAACATTTGGCAATTTTCAATCTACTTCATAATCACATCGTCGCGATATCTTGTGTTTCTAACTAATTTGGCCAAGCAATCACAGCGATAAAGAATTAGCCAACGAGTTGTACTTTAAGTTGAGGGGGTCTTTCTCATCTTTTGGCCAAAACTAAAAATTAAGAATTTAATCAACTTTGAGCAGTCGCTCTTTATGTGTCGCAGTTCTTCTTTAAAACTAATTCATTAAATGCAGACAGTGTTGTAGGTTGCTGTTTTTTGTACATTCTCGCCATTTGAGTGAGTATCTATGAAAATCATCAGCCGACAACACTGCTGTGCATTTAAGGAATTCCCTTGTAGAATCATAATGTACTAGGACCCCAGACTCTATTGCTTAGGGGCACAGAGAAACATTAATCTGACATCATGTTTTTCACTGGATATTCTGGTACACCTGACAACTTATTACCCATAGCAAACAAAATCCTGTGCAAATCTATTAAATTTTTCACATGTTGAAGAGGATGAGTCAAGAGTAATAAAAATTTGTCATATTATTCTTTTCACAAACATTTTTAAGTCTGGTCAGCTCGCCACCTGTTGGCCACATTGCACGGTGTTGCCAACAGGTGGCGTGCACACCAGACTTGAAGTGTTAGTGATCTATATTTCCACGCCAGTTTAAGATTAACATATATATCAATATCTTCTTTTCTTTCAGCTTTCTCATCAAGTAACGCTGAGCTGATGGGTGTTGATGGCAGAACTGTTTATTTCTTGTTTGTCACTGTATTGGTGTTGTTTTTGTTATCCAAGCATTTGATTGGTCAAAATGTGCAGCTGCATCCTCCCAATCTGAATGTTATGTACTTGGCAGAAATTTATGTATAATTGTTTATACCACCTTGACAAGTTATGTAATCTATCGTTTAACATTATTTTGAAGAAACTTCTGAATACAAGATGGTGACATTTTTCATTGTGCAACATACATGTATTGAGAGATGTGGTTGTTGTATAAGATCTGGATTGTCAAATGCCAAATAAAGTCTGAACAGACATTTTTATTAGTAGTTCTTTTTGTTTATTCTTAAATTTCCGATTTTCATCACAAAAGTTCAATTAACAGTAACGCAATCTAATGTTCACATCAAGAAGTTCATAAACAATAGAAGAAACTGAGTTCAAAGCTGCAATGAATGTTCCATTTAGACCTTTTAATGCAACAGATTTTGCAACTCCGAAATTTTCTTGGCTGCGTAATACCTTACAGGAGGCACCACCCTCTAAACATAGCAAACTCAGCTTCCGGTTAGTACATTGTGACCGGAAATTCTTGCATCTATTTTACTGTCCAGTACAACGAAATAAACATTCAAGATTGAAACGTTGTTCCAAGTCTCCCAACAGTGGAAGTGTTGGTATCTTGAGTACTTTTACCAATGCTACTACCCGACCACACAGCAACCAACCGTGATTAGCAGACGATGTACTAGCTGGAAGTAAAATGTGCTATGTCTGCCAGATGTCGTTAGGGAGTAGTGATGTCATGGATTATGCGGAAGATCACAGATTTCCTCCATTGAAAATATACGGAGTTGGCGGTCTATGTACTATATAGTCTGTAGTGCAATAAAACTCTTGGTTTGTTTTTCAGATGATAAGTGATGTCACAGAACTGACAGTTTGTTGTTGCTTGAAACCATGTTCGACACGTGAAGTGACCCGCCATGATAAACCAACTTACTGATCCTGTTATTGAGCAAAAATGAACCTTTTTCCTGAACCAGAATTCACAGTTTTTAATCTGGTCTGCACGCCACCTGTTGGCCATATCAGATACAACTACTGATCTGAGAAAAATGAATTGAGACCTCATGCAATTTTAATTGCAGCCATAAAAGTCTTATCATTTACAGCCCCTCCTCCAAAAGCCAAAAGTTTTAAAAACATTCCTAACAAAGTTTTGGATTACTTCACAAAGTACATTTTGTAAAAATCTCATATTAATCCATTTCTGAGATATGACGATACCAAATTAAATAAATTTGGACGTTTTGTCTATGGTCCCACAAAGCCTTAAGCCAGCAAAAAATCCAACTGAACAGACTAATACCACTTAAAGAAATTAGACTTTGCCCAAATTCCGAATCTAACAACCAAAGTAATCAAGTAAGTCTATTTGAACCATGCTAACAGGCAATTGGACATTGAAAGCATTCATCTGCGTAGTGACTTGTCAATATTATCAAAAATACAATTTAGCAATGCCATTATTAACATTATATCGAAACATTTAATTCTATTAATTATTGGTGCTTTTCAACATGGCAGGTATGATAAGCAAGACTGACAAATTATTAATAATTAATATGATCACAGCCTAGAGAACACTTAACAATAAGCATGACGAGCAACATGTCTAGCATCACAATACACCATAAGGTCACACACTCATGTGACAGTATCAGTAAAGGTATGAAGAAATGGTGGTTCATACTGCCACAAATAGCTAAGTTGAGTGCAAACTTACCAAGCAAACCAACGATATGACTAAGTGGAAAAAACACTTAAATAACCTGTTGTATTGGTAGCTCACCTGCGCCTTAGTGCCACCAACGCTATTAGTAATTTTTAAAGACATTTGTCGAAAAAGAATAACGAGATACAAACAAATTATTCAAACGAGATAAATGCGAAAATAATATACGTAGCTAGAGTGAGGTGGACCCGATCGCATTGCAGGGAAACTTTTGAGGTCTCTGTGACTTAGTGTCATAAGTTCAACCTACAGTCCATTACTTGATCAGAAACTTTGTTGAATCAACCATGCAATTGGTGTGTAAACGTTCAACAGTAGCAGGGGCATCTGAAAGACAGGAATTAGCCGTGAAAAAGTTTTGCATTGTTTGCAAGTTGGAGGAAATTAGAATGGCTATCAACTGTTGTAATTAAACATAAATATTCTCTATGGTATTTGTTTATGGGAACATGCTAAATGTCCCAGAGACGTGGGGTGCATTTTTCTTTTCGTGTTGTATGTAAATAATAAAACTTAATTCTCTGTGTATTGCAATGCTTCAAGGAATTATTAGTAAGTGGCACAAGGGTTTTTAGCCATTCATTTCTTAACAATGCATTGAACAATTTCCCATAGTCAGGACAAAGCAAAGCATAGGCCTAGACACAACTGTGAAAATATAATGAGAATTCTTTTTATCGTAATTATCTTTTTGGGCAAACTTTAAACATCAATTCACAACATAATGAAATACAGAAATTTATTTAATATTTAAATTTCCGTTTGTAACTCAGTATACGCAGATGTACTTTTGGAGAATTAGCTACAAAATATTTGTTTTCTTTAATATACACCCTGAACCATACCACACATGATGCTAGGCAAAGGCTACAGAAAAATTTTGTTTCAAAATTCCCCTTTTAACAAATTCCTATCATTTTCTGCTTCAAGGGGTAACTAGTTGGTATATTACTTTAGAATTTTCCAGAAGGTTGTAAATCACGGGGTTTGCTCACACGCAATAGGCCTTTTGAAATTGACGTGCAAGGTCAGTGAAAGTAGTTCTTTGTGAAAGTAATTCTTTGTGAACCGTGCTCTTGTGTCCCAGTTGGCTTGAGGAAGTAAACACAGCTTAACAAACTAAGGTTTATGGCCCTGAATGTATCAATCTACGGTTTGTTATCCAGCTATTATGTAAAAGTCAAAATTAGTGCATTAGTACAGCTGTACTCACTCATTGGGAAGTAGACGTCATGACCCATGTCTTTTCTGGCTGCCTCCACTGCATGCTTAGCAGCCAATAAAACTGCACAACTTATACATGTTGGGGGCTCACCAATAGCTGAAAGAAAGCACCAATTATACATCTTAGGGTCTCACCAATAGCTAGAAGAGAATAGCTTAACTAGAAACTGAGGGATGACCAATACCTTAAATAGAATACAGTTCATACAGTGTTGGTTTACCAATTACTCATTTTGGGCTCAGAGGGGATTACAAGTTGCGTAGTGGCTTAGAACTTTGCGGATAGTTGCAGATCATCAGTGTCGTGCACACGCAATATGCAAAGTCAGTAGCTCTTTGTGAAACCTGCTCTTAGTCTTACAATAGTACCAGTTGGACTGTGTAAGTAATAACAGCTTAACAAAGGGTACAAGGTCATGGCTGCATATTAAAGATATCTGTTTTATTAACCCTTGTGGGTTTTGAATAGCCTAGCCCAGAACGCATTAGGAATTGTGATTGGTTATTTTGTATCTATACACATTACTCCGCCATTGTCAATAAACCCGACAACAGTGCAGTATACATATTACAGTTACTGATTGAAGCACTACAAGACAGTCTCTCAAAAATTTCAGGTGAGCCTAATTCAATACCAGGGTAAGGTATCCACATTTTTGTACAACACACAGAAATTACCTTTACTGCCAAGAACACCCACTGGATTGGGCGCATTCTTGAGAAGTGACACACGGAAATCCACTGGAATATCCTTGGAGGCTGGAGGCTTGTATTCCTGAGGTGAGAACAATTACGCATGGAAGTCGCAATTTCATTTAAATTGCGCAAAACATTTTCAGTCTTCTCACAATATTAACAAATGAAATGCTCAATAAAATACAGTTTTCTTGAAAATTTAGACTCATTAAGCTTAAGCAAACAGTAGCTTCCTTTATATACTGATTGGTTATTAATAAGACAAAGAGGCCAAAGAATGGCTTGAAACAACTACGCTGAACAGTGTATACTGTCAGAATCAAATGGACATTTGGTGGTTTCACTATTTACCAATGAATGACAGACATTAAATGGTACATTCTTACCCACTTAAGGATATAATTAGGAAGGCAAGTGAAATTTTATTTCTCTTGTTTTCATAACATGGGAAATCTTGCAATAAAAATGTTAATTGATGGCAATACAGTATTATACTTTATTGCTTTCAATTTCCACACTCTAACTCTAGGATATAAATTGGTAAATAAAACAACAAGAATGGATCAAATGAAATTTGAAATTTCCGGATGTAATAACTTCCTTTGTCAACAAGAACAGAAATGCTGACAATTGACATAAAGTTCACAATAATTTGAAAGGATTTGGAAATTCACAACAAAAAGTCTTGAAAAATGAAACTAAGCAGTTCTGACCAGTATTATTATCCAAAATTTGTTTTTACCACATTGCAG
Source organism: Phoronis australis (assembly GCA_002633005.1). Lineage (NCBI taxonomy): Eukaryota > Metazoa > Phoronida > Phoronidae > Phoronis > Phoronis australis. The sequence continues at coordinate 377,003 of NMRA01000371.1, read as the reverse complement.
GTTAAGTAAGACACAACACTAAGGCCTACACGCTAAAAGTATATTCAGACAAAATGACATGTAAACCCAGTCATGATGGGTAGAAGCCAAATTTATTGTCAGTATAGCCTTCTCTCACGAATTAGAATAATGAAGGTCATTTAGGAAGGTGGCTACACCAGTTTGTAAATAGAATTTTGGCACCACAATATTTATTGTCACTTTTTACAGTTAACGGAATCATGACAGCGAAACGAGATTTTGTCTGTGCTTTAGTCATGTAATGTACTTACCCAAGTTCCTGCAGTCAAGCATTTGCCTGTCTTCTGGTCATACAGCTTCTCTTCGGTCAACAGGCCCCCCATACCCATCATGAATCCACCCTCTATCTGACCAACGTCTATTTCTGGGTTGATACTGAGAAATGAAACACATGGTCAAAGCTGCTGTGAACAACAAAGTTGAAGCTGCTATAAGGACAACTTCCATAAAAAATATTTGACAAATTAGACCACATTAAATAGACTGCTCTCAATTTTTTCATGATTAAAATAAAGTGATTTCTACACTTTGGTAAGAACAGACAGCTTTTTATAACTTCTAGACTGTCATGCTCAGCACATAAAATGACCAGCTCAGGGTCCAGTCACTTTACTGAGCCACAGTCTGCTTTTCCCGCATCCAGAATTCACTTCTATTGGGTTATTCTATACACCCACCCAGCATGACCTCAAGCAGTATAACACACAGTTCTATAGTCAACTAAAGACTTAAAATTATTCCTGATCTTAGTAATGAACAGGTTGTAACCTGAATTTTATAATCATGTCACCTTGTCTAAATCAACATATAAAATGTCTGTGTTTTGTTTCACCTCTCAAGTATAGTCCAACTGGGATGAATTTTATGATTGCTACTTTAAATTGAATGTCACCACAAAAACTTCTCTCTCTACAGAGAATTAAGACTGTAAAAAGCCCCACAGTCAGCACCATACCCACCTGGTGCTCACACCCACCTAGTGCCCACACCCACCTAGTGCCCACACCCACCTAGTGCCCACGTCCATCAATAGGTCAACTCTGTTGGTCTGGTTCTCTCCAGTTAGCACGTCCAGCTCCACCTCAGTTACACACACTCCATAGCAATTATAGACCATCACAGATGATAGCCCCTCATTTACACTGAAAGGAAATGAAGACAAGCGAGTATTAATATTGTAGAACATTTTAATGGTCTACACTATTAGAACACCTTAACAGCTACTTTTTGAATTGTAGTAAGTTTCTACCTCGACAGCGAAATTGATTAGTAGGCCTTAAATGCAGACTTGTTATCAGATACCCTGTCTGCCAAAACTTACCTAATTCTCTTCTGGTGCATATGACTGACTTTTGCCATAGACAATTTCCTTTTCCCAAAGTTTGCCATGAATATAAAATTATGCTTATCGGCACAAGGTATAATATAATCAACACATTTACTCATGCAGTTTTCAATTATCATTGATTTTATAAAAATAAATTTACATATTTTGTATTTTGGCCTTTGCCAACTACACATTTCCCAATGTGAGGGCCACCAACTTATTATTTCCGTTACAGCCGCCTAAACAAAGGCACTCCTGGCAAAAAAGTGAAATTTAGTTACTGAAAATGCACCTCTAATTAACTTTAATGATTTTAAATATCCTTTTGAAAATACGATAATTTTGTTATACAATGTGAGTTTTGTGTTTTAATGACTGCCATTACATTTCCTGGTATTACTGACTTTCTTACACCGATGTATTACAACTAAATGTTTATTCTGAGTACCATAATCCACAGAATTAACCGTGCAGCATTTTTTCTTTTGTGTTTTAATTTGATGCCCATTGCATTTTCTAAGGAAAAAAAAGAAAAATTTACGGGATCACAGACTTTGTCTTTATGTTTTTGTTAAACAAAGTCAAATAATAATGCCCATTTGATGTTCTCAAGAATGTGCCAACTTCACCTCACTACATATCACTAGATGACAAGTATGTTACGTAGTTGGGATTATGAAAATCATCTCCTTCATTAAACCACTATAATTCACACACTGTACCATTGGTAGAACTTAACAATCAAATAACTTTAGGCTTACTTGGATGGTAAATGAATAGAAAACTCCATTTCTCAAACCACTAATTGCTTTTCCAGCTCAGAGACCTATCATGATTAGCATCAAGCACTAACTTCCCTAAGAGGTTCAGGGATACTTAGAGGAGTAGGGGACACTTTTGTGCAATGCTCGATTGTCTGACAGTAAAGCCAGGATTCAAACCCGGCTCTCCCAAACAGGAGTCCTGCAGAGGTCAAACCACTGAACCACACAGTCTCCTCAAAACATCAGTTGCAACTAAACCAGCCTTCATTCCTTTTAATGTCAGCTCTTCCAAAAGCAATAATTTTTGTCTTACTAAATAAGTGAGCCACAAGTTTTCACATTTGACAATACCGATACAACTCAAAAGTTTTCTCTACTAGACTAAATGAAAAAAGAATCAAATCATCAGCAAAATACAAAAGAAACAACGTTCAAACACCAAAATGTATTCCCTATACTCTTGAATTATTCAGTCACTGATCCAAATCAATAATAAAAAGAATAAACAGAAATGGTTATAATTACGTCACCCCTCATGTAACAATTACACAAGTAATACACCAAGAAACTTAGCCCTTGAACATGTTCAACAACTCCGACGGACCTCTTATGCCTGTGCAAGTTGACACAGTATAGTAGCTCCATTCTATATTTAGGATATCTCTCCTTCACACAATGCTCAAAGTCCTACAATTAGTCAACAGACCATCCTCCTTAATGTAACTGAGACTTCAGCATTTGAAATACCTACTCTGGTAAAAGTTGTGAGCTTTTGATGATATTCATCCAAAATTTCTTAGATTACTTGAAAAAAACTGACTTCAAATTAAGTTAATCCATTTTACCTTTGGACAAATTTGTCCTAACCTCTTCAAAAAGAGTGATCTCTTAGAAGCACGAAATGACCAACTTACAAGAATCTGTATGCCAAATCTACGCCATCATTGTAACACTTGTGGACTACATCTGTCCATGTAGCTGTAGCAGGAAGACTGTCTCTCACTGGTTTCATCCTCTCCTTCAGTTTACTGCAGCACTGGATAGCACCCTGACAGAGGAACATGACACCATGAATACCAGATGACTGGCCATTTAAAAACACGTGCCAGAACAAGGTAAAAAAACTCGTTTATCAGCAAAAACATTAATCGTTCTGAACATTAATGCTTCAATTCATATATAAAAATAATTATAAGTTTAATTTTCATTTGTCCTACGTTTGAAAACTGCTTCAAGCAGTCATAAATCAGCCCTTCCGTCACAAAAAACATCTTTGATCATGATCACATATTGGTTGTGAAATTGGAGAAATTTGTAATTCAAAAACGTACGGGTAAATCCCAAAGCTTGCACTCAACATTTTTTCATTTGCCATATAACTGTGTCTGACATCTAACACGTAACAAGTCACGTCCCATAAATGACGACTTCAGGTAATTCAAGAAAGCGTTAACTCTAAAGACTGTTAAGGCCAAAAACCTTTTCAGGGCAATTTTAACTCGGCTTTAAACGTCATTCAGAGAAATAAGGGTAGTCCAGCAATTCATCTGACGTCTTGAACGTATCTGGAATTACTGAAAAACTTACCCAAAAGTTCCGCTGACCGCTTTACCGAGTATTCTCAGACAGTATTAATGTTGGCTGAAGCGCACGTGCTTGTTCTTGAAAAACTGACCTATATTCAGGTCACCCATGCCAATAGTAGGTAAATTTATTGGACTTGAGCTAATTAGAAAATTGACATCCCCTAAATGAAGGCTCGTAAATGATAAGCAACCAATTTCAAAGGCCAGAATTTTTTCCTAAATGTCCGCCAAAAACTTTCAAAACTGTGTATTGATTTCGCACATCATCATTGCTTTGTAAAGATTTTAGTTTCCATATCTTCATTTTAATTAACACACTATTGTTGAGTTTATGCAAGTCTCATAAATGATTCCAAAAAAATTTCCACTGCGCTCCTTAAAAAGCAGTGCCGCACACCCACTTCCAGATCAGGCAAAGGTTTAAAAAATTAATGTCATCGTGGTTTTTTGTGCATTTAAAAATTATTGATCATGAATTCACTAAAACATCTGTTGAAATGTTTTTTTACAACATACCAATGAGGTCTCATAAATGATTTGAGATTTGGCTTCACTCAGTGAACATGGTGGTAACTAAAATTTATTTTTGTTTACGAAAAACGGCTTCGCTTTGAATATGTCTGGCTAAGTTTCCGAAATGCAATTATTCGTTTCGATTGGATAAGTTTTTATAACAAAGAAAGAGCCTCTTTCTACGTTGTTGTTTTTCCAGCTTCACACAATTTTATGGAACCCTAAGCTAGATCACATTGTGACACCTGCCATGTAAACTGTAGCCAGTCATAAGACACAGCACATTAGACATATTTTTCTTTACTTTAAAAGTCTTTTGACATTGTTTCATCACTTCGGATATAATCTGTAGTGAGCTGAATATTGGCTTCACCATTTGTCGTGATTCATTGAGAATGAATGTGTAGTAACAGCAGTTCTGATCCTGGGACGCAATTAAGATTTACATACAACTGCATTCTTCCCAATAACAAAATGTCCAGTTTTTATATTAAATATCCCAGGCTATGAACACTTTTAATTATTTTTGTCATCTCAAACTTCAGCACTGCATATACCCATCGGAAATTTCCAGTTTTTACATTGAACTTAAGAGTAGATTAGTGGTCTATTGACTTACATAGCAGACGAGTTCACTAGTTATGCTGCCCCCTGTAGTCGCACAGTTGGAGTTGGTCAGAGAATTGTTTGGTTGTATTGTGACCATGTTCAGAGGTACGCCCAGTTCAAAGGCCACTGTCTGAAGCACCTGAAACAGAACATGCCTGTCAATACAGCACTGTATATCTTAACAATAGATACAAAATACATCTCTATGTACGTAATAATGTATACTATACAATTTACCACAAATTGAATAGTAAAGGTACGGCTGTGAAATTTAACTTCTGTTTGACACTGAAAAGCTTTAATTAACAACCATAGGCGAGACTGATATCTGCATTTCCAAATCCATTTCTTTTGAAATGTAAATCTTAATTAATCAACCAGGAAAGTTCATAAATCAATGACTAAAAATCCTTGAAAGGACTGTGCTACTCCCTTCTTGAAGGATGGTGGAATATGCGAATGGTTATGAGTTCGATAACGACAGAGTTGAAATCTTGGGTAAGGACAAGAACTATAGTTCGAAAAGATGCGTTAAGGAGGCTATCTTCCTTTCAAGGCGCTCCTATTAATCATTTCTGGTGATTAAGAAACAGCAAGAATTGAGTGCCATCTGTCCCACCACTTTAATCATTCCACCATCCTCAAGAAGAGAGCAGGGCACTCCTAAGGGTTTCCAGTTAAATGGGTTTAACTTTTCTAATTTTGCTGGAATAGCTCACTTGCGAGTTTCTCACTAGTCACTGTGACGTCACTGGAAAGGGGGCAAAACCCGCCATATTGCTCTTGTTTTGCCCCGAGTCTTTGCTACACACGCTAAAACTTACTGGAGTTCTTATGGTGAATTTTACGCTTAAAACGTTAAAACAACTTAAGATATGGTAGATGGGTCGTGGAATAACTGTGAATAGACGAAGAAAATGTGACCTTGTTATGTTGTGCGAAGCTGTGAACGGACTGAAATTGGAACTTAACCCGCTCTAGGCCTGAATGGCGCAGGCATACAGGGGCGATAGTGTATCCCCATAAAAAGATATTCACTTCAAAATACAGCAAATAAAATCAAATGAAACATGCATATGTGCACATGAAGTTATAATTAACACATACCCTGACTCTGGACACAATTTAGTCTACAAATAACTTGAGCATATTCATGAAAACCTCGCGGTTCTCTCGAGTTTCTCTCACTAAAGAGCCGCCATTTTGAGGAAGTTACGTGAAATCACGCCTGTTGACGAACAAAAAGTCCAAGGGACACAAATCTTACAAATTTCACTTGATATTTTCTCATGCTATTTTGCAAGTGTCACGCGCCAGGTCACGCGCCAGATCTCGCGCTTCGCTCAGTCTCGCGCTAGCCTTTGCCTCATACTCACCTGACTCAGTTGAAATACTTGATTGTGGTAATCGCGCGCGCGGACAAAGTTAACAGTAACCACAAAGTGGAGTTGGAATTCTTCGCCTAAGTCACCTGAATTCCCGTATATATGCTTCATCGAAGATATGTTTAGAAGCAGAAAGAGTCACTGAAGAAAGTAAGAGCCTTTTAGGTGCTAATTTTAGGTGTAGAATGTATTTTCGACGAGGTGAAAACTTTACCAGTGAGCGGATTTCGCCTACCACCCGTTTAAAATACACGGGACGAAATTAGTACACAACGCGATAGAACGTATTGTAGTGCGAATCTGACGTTCATTTGCCATAACAGCAATGCTTTTGGGCATTTTTCGAACTAAATGGCTAAAAACTCGAAGACAATAACAGAATACACTCTGCTACCGTATTGGGCAAATGACCAAATGACAAGCTTTTGCCCCACTTCCCGTGACGTCACAGTTAAGTCTCACATAATCTCGCGTTATTGTTATAAACTCGCAAAAGGCCTATTGCAGCAAAACACGAGGGGTTAGTAATGACTGGATGCTTTAAAATATCGCAGCTACCTTGACATCACAACCTTGTCCAGACTCAACACCACCATGAGCGACACCTATGGTTCCATCGCCGTTAAAGATGGTGACAAAAACAGGATACCTTCCCCCTTGCCAAGTGGCACCAAACTTGTGCGGTACAAGTGAAAGAGCCTTCTTCTTCCACCTGTTAGCCTGCAACATTGTCACTCAGTTGTTACACCACCCTGCTGTGCGATGATCGAAAATCCCGATTCCACTGATCAGCTAGTCCGGATACAGCCATGTTGTTATCAGTTTGACAGCGATAATCATGTGAAAAATTAGCCAACCAATTTTCTCTTAGTGTCGTCTTTCATTGTGTGCATTCACCTGATAATTAAGCTTACCTATTACATCCAGCAATTATGTTGTAAACAGTGTGCCTCACGCTAACCGATATTCAAGAAATACTGTTTTAAGCAAAATTCAACAAATGTCGTGAAAATGTGTTTTTATACTATCATCCACAAACATTGAACAAAATGGGTGACTTAACTTTCAGGTGTTGATTTTTTGTGTGACTGTAAAAAAAGCTTTGACTGGCTCACTAACCACAGCATGCGTACCAACAAAATAGGCTTGTCTATCAAGTTTAATCGAATGTGATTCTGGATCAGATCATGGAAATTTCTTGGTTTTAACACTCACTTCGAATGGTACAAAACAGTATTATATGGCTTTGCCAACAATTTAAGACGACATCGTGGCTTTGAGAACATTGTGCATCACTTACATTAACACTGCCTTGATTTGCTTTTCATGCATCTTAACAACTTGAAGTACAACAAACTTCTGAATTACCATGAATCGATACACCATTATATAATTATGTTTATGCATAATTATAATGACTGTTTGCATACAGCTTTAATATGTTTTCAGAACAATTAAGGCAAAATTACATCAAATTGTTTCTATTCCTGTGAACATATAAGCTTACAAATGGGATTTATGCATCCACTCACCTTATTAAATGTCTCAATCTCCTGCTGTCTCTTGGTGAAGTCACTAGATGTCTCTAGCTGTCCAATAAGAGTGTCAACATTCCAATACTTCAGGGTCATCCCAGTTGGAGTGACCTGAAACATGGTTCCACCAATTACTGTGTCTAATAAAGCTGCATGGGATAAAGTCAACTCATAAACTAGACTGCATTAGGCAAATCTTACCTTGACAGGATTGCATGCAAGTGGACGAGAAAGCATGCACCATACCCAAGGGTATCAGTACATCAAAGGCTCAGAAAAAGCCGTCACAGATAACAAAATGGGCTAATCGCTATTCATGTGCTTGGCTGAACATGTTGGATGAGATAATTGCAGAGGCCAACATGACTCAGTTTTAAAATAGTAGCCATCATTGACTTCTTAAAATTGGTTCATCTATAATTAAGAGAAATTAGCGAGATAAGTTTTCTTCAGCATTGCAGCTGAGCCAGGAGCTTCAATTTGTGAACTGATTAGGACGGTTAGTCACACTCTGGTTTAGGCTCACTTAGGCGTTGGGGTAACAAAATCCCAAATGTTAGCGTAGGAGTGAACTAAGTTTCCAGGTACACCTCAGTGTGCCAAGCTTATTCAGAACTGTTACCAAGTGATTGCATGCAACCACTTTGAAATTCACTTACACAAAATATATGGGTGAATTTTGATGAGAGAGATGATAGAATTATTTTATTTTTGCAGTAGACACAGCCTCCTGACCAGGCAGTCTCATCATGCTGCACACATTCACAGATACGTACTTGCATATTTAATTGAGATGAGAAATGTAACGGTTATGACATGTTCAAGCCAAGTCAACAGTGTGGCAACATAATAATAAAATGTTCAAGCAGTGCTATTGCTTACGCCATCCCCATCTCCCAGTTCCCAAATAAAACAAGATTGTGTTCACATGAGAATAACATGTTTGAGGTTTTTCAGACCTAATCACTATGTTTCATTACTGTAATGGTTTATGGAGAGAGGAGAAGTGAGTAAATTCCCACAAATCGTTACAAGACTCATTTTGGACACACAATTGATTCTTCTCAATGTAAAAAACAACTGCATAATTCAAGAAAAACAAGATTTGTGGATTGGTGTAGAAACTCTGTTTTGGAGGTATTGGTGTGAAAAGGGTATTTGTTACATCTCAGATCTTATGGACAAGGACATGAAGTGGTCATTACCTGGCCTTGTTTGTACAAATTCAGTTTCTTTATCTCTGATGGACCATGAAGTGTTCATTACCTGGCCTTGTTTGTATAAATTCAGTTTGTTTATCTCTGATAGATCATGAAGTGGTCATTACCTGGCCTTGTTTGTATACATGCTATGAACATTCCCACTAAATAAAATTGGTTCTAACCCCGGTGTTTAAGGTAAACGGCGGGGTACGGAAAATTGAACTAGACCGTATTTATCCACCTTGGCTGAGACGCGCTCGGCTCATGCTCAAAGGGATGCCGCCAAGCTGCTCTATTCATCGAGTCACGAGC
>NMRA01000371.1:333773-367382 GCA_002633005.1 Phoronis australis | reverse complement strand
CCGTAGGCTCACTACAATAAGCGTCCCCTCCCCGTGAAATGAATTTTTCTAAGCGTTTGTTTGAGCCAATACAGTATACAGCTTTCCACCAAGGCTAGGTGATGCAAGACATTATTACTTGTTCTTTGTTGCATTATAGTAACTGGTCTTGGCTAATTATCATTTTATGGCCTGGTCATCCATTCAGCCCAAAGTAGTTCCAGAGGTGGCTTATCAGCCAATTATTCACGCATGCTGACTCACAATAGAAGCCTGATAAGAGTGAAGGTGGATAAATGCGGTGTTCCTACAGTTTCTTGTTTTAGTGGATGTGTTCACGACATGTAAATTCAGTTTCTTTATCTCTGATGGATCATGAAGTGGTCATTACCTGGCCTTGTTTGTACAAATTCAGTTTCTTTATTTCTGATGGATCATGAAGTGGTCATTACCTGGCCTTGTTTGTACAAATTCAGTTTCTTTATTTCTGATGGATCTTTGTTCAAACTCTTGGCTACATGTTCCATTATGCTTTCAATCAAAAATGTCGCTTGAGATGAACCTGTAATTAACAAATAAACAAATAATTTGACTTAGAATAGGATTTGAGCAGATTTTGGAGTATTATATAGTAGTATCACGGGCTCAGTAAATCGTGATATTGACCATAACACCATTTCAAATTGCACATCATTTTCCCATGACTGAAGTTACAATTAAAAGATTCAAATCTGCTCTCTCTCTCATTTACCAAAAGTTGACTTTACCTCTGCACCACCAACACATAGTTCAACTTAACACCATTTGAACTTCATATGAATTCTCACGTCATATTTATGTTTGACCGCAAAATATAAACCATCAGGTGACTGCAAACCTCCATCAAGGCAACGCAGTTTCCTCCATTACGCCATTGGAAAGTGTGTTTTCAAAGGCTAAAATTCTCACTGTGACTCTCAATACACATCAATTGCATACGCTCTGAGCATGCTGACACAAATCTTCCAATTGCACTAAAAAACCAAAAGTCATTGTTTTGCTTTAAAAAAAACATTGTATGAACCAAAAACTCCGCTAGATACCGGTCCCAAGCCCGGCGTTTCATTTGAAAAGGAGGAGGGAAAGTCGAATGGTCAGCGACTAAACAGACTCCCCCACAAGGCTTGCCTGGTGAGGAGGGTAGTGCAGGAATGAAAACAAGACCTGACAAAAGGCGGATGATCCCAAGAGGGACAACGGCCATCCACAGAACCCCACAGCCTTATGGGTCAAGTTGGAGAGACTAAAGGCTACAGGAAGGACACCTCAAAAGAAAAACCCGTTGACAAGACGCCTAGCCAGCGTGTCGATGGTAGGCTAAAAATCTGACAATGATGAACCAAAACATAACTTTCCCAAAATATAATTACCTATTATTCCTTTGTCCATTTCGAGCACCTCCTGGGTTAAAAATTAGTATTGAGTGATCGACATGTGATTAAAAGCCCAAACATAGCCTCCTTCCATAACGAATGTAATCACATGATAATCACATGATAATCATGCGATGAAACAAGAAAATTCTTCGATGGAATCATGATGAGTTTGTCATAACGTAACAGAAAAAAGTTTTAAAAAGAATTCAAATTGTGCTGCCATAGAAATGGCCAGTAGGAATCTGTGAGCGGTCAATATGGAAAACTATATGAGGTGATAACTTCACACTCAACCTGTCCATATTGCAGTCATTTTGAGTCGTCTACGGATTCATGCAAAAAGACACAAAATTATTTTCACTTGCTCCCTTAGTTCTTAGAAACAAAAATTGGATCAAATTTTTAAAATATTCACTAAGTCTGCTAATTGGGAAAGTGTAATTAATGCTTTGGACAATCAGTTAATCGATGGGTGTGGGTAAAGATGACCTAGTAGTCTTTTGGAACTTAAGGATTCCTTATACCACTGTAGTATTTAGCAGAAAATCATTTTTACCTCTCAGTTGAATTTAGTAAGCCTACTAATTGTTCAACAGCAGGTAACAGAACCAGTTGTGGATGAAATCAGGAATTAGAGTTTAGACTGGTCTCTTGAAAACAAGTCAACCTAAACTGCAGTGCTGCAAAGGCAGACAGGTTTGCAAGACTGATAAAACTGATATTCACTCACCAGGAGCACGAAGACTGGTGCTGGATGGTGCATTGGTCTTGCACATCTTTGGAATCACCTGCCAGTTAGCGCAGTAGTACACTGAAATAAACCATATGGTACTCATTGTTTTCTGGGTTTGGAAAATACCGGTATGCTAGTAACTGTCATGGAGAAATGACATGTCGATTAACTACTCAATTTGACCCTAGAACATGTACCTAATAACCAAAAAGATAAACAAACTTGCCATATCTCATGTTCTCATACATGGCAGTGATACCATTTAAAGTTTAATTAACGTTTGCTTGTGTGAACCCTGTGTTAAGTAAGACAGAAATTAAGGCCTTAACATGTTCTTTCTACAGCACTAGATGCCAAAAGTGCCATAGCAGGCATGTGAATAATGTATTTTATTGCAGTCGTTGCAAATTGAAAGTCCATTCTCAAAATTTACGCATGAACATTCCAATGTCAAAACTTAAGACTTGAGCAGCATAAATCTCATAAGGCTTCCCCAACCACTAGAGTCAAGTTCACTGTACCTGACTCAGTGTGGTAATCAAAGTTCAATGAGTTTTTGGTGCGTTTATGCATCTATGATCTCGAATAAGCTGACAGATATTAGTCTGCATTCATTTCATACGCCTCAGTGTAGTAAGTTAATTGTAGCGATCTGTTGATTTAGAACTTGCCTCAAGGTATTACCGCAAATGCACAAAAGTCTTAAAACTGATAATAACAATCAAACAGAACTGAATGTCTCATTAAAAAACTCGTAACCAATTGTTTCGACTTTCTAATTTTTAGGTATAAAATTTGTTTTGCGCAAGTCACTGGAATATAAACAATCACATGGACAGTTCAAGCCTAGTTTCAGTAAATATTTCATGAGTCCTCTTTGTGAACCATGCTTTTAGTATACAACTTTCACAGTTGAACTGTGTAAGTATACACAGCTTAACAAAGGGCATGAAGTCATGGCTGAGAAGATCATTTATTACCCTCTGTGGATCAGTGAATAGCCAAGCCCAGAATGCTAGATCAAGTGTTGTGGGTCAGTAGACACATCTCAGTAGTGATACCCTTGTTCAAATCTATGAATTTATTTGTTAGCATAAACTTTTGTACTTCAAATCATAAGCGCAATAAAACAGAATTGCATTTGCAGCAGATGATATCAGTTAGCAGCTTTGTGAATCTGTATTCCAGTCATGACATCATCAAACAATCGCCTTGCAAAGGATAACAAAACTCACTTCAGTCATAATAAGATAATTGCCAAATAGCATTCATTGAGTTCTATGGACTGCGGCCTGCTTCACTAGAAATTCAAAACTTTAAGCTATTATGACAACATAAAAATAAGACATTCACCATGAACGAGAAGACTCATCTCAGAGATAATCAAATTGAGACAAGTGTTGTGATGTAGGACCTTTTTACTCGTATTAAGTTCTTCAGTGAAACAGGTTTCCAATACTTATTTTGAGATGATTTATATCAGAACCACAATAGTGGCATCAAAACAGTGGACCCTCACCATTATCAATCCAATATTTCAATAGCAAGGCCACATTGTCATTTGGCGAGCATCCTGAATCTTCATAGGCAGTCATCTTTATGCCATTCAGTTTTCCATCTTTTGTAAAGCCAACCTGAATTGAAGAGAAACAGAGCTATGAAAATGGAATTTCAACTTTTCATAACTTAAGGTTAACAGACTTCCTAATTGTCACAAAATTAATGTTTCTTTAAATACTTTCTAAAATTGTAAGTTTCGATTCATAAAACCAAGTACTTTTAAAATCCTTGGTGAGCATGAAAATAATCTGTGAATCACATTCACATGTAGATTTTCGTCTCTAAAGAAAAGAACAAACTCACTCAATAATCCACAAATCTTTAATCACATGCGATAAGTTTTTTTCTGCTTGTTAATTTTAAAGCGGTTCTGGGTTTACTTTCATGGGAAAAAGCAGAATTTGCAAGGTTTATGTTGAAATTTTCATGTCTGTTGAAGTAACAGTGATCTTTGTAAAAGTAGGATTTCTAGTAAAACCGCAATCAAGTGATAACATATATTTTTGGATTACTTTCCGACACGAGAACTAATTGCTGTCAAAAATGAAGATTCCTGAAATGTCAATTTCAAGAGTGAAACCTTTAGTGTTCAAAAAATACTGAGGAAATGAAATCGTTGCGAATGAATGTCTGTTACCTGAGGAGTATTAGTAAAAAAATTATGGTACAAATTCTCCAGTCTGGGACATTCTCTATAATTTGGGACACTGAAATTCAAGCCAAAATTTAATTTTCTTGATTCTGAAGATTAGGGCACAGGTAATAGAGGCGTTTATCATATTTCGCAAAAGGTAAACACTGCATTTTGAATTAACAACGTCTGAAATAAAATTGTTAAATATGCCAGCCAAAATAATATATTTCTGTCACATAATTCTTGAATTTGGGATAGTGAATAATGCCTGTTTCTAAAATTTGGTACATCAGCAAAATAATAAAATTTTTACTGTCACAAGCTGGAAACTGTTTAACGTAATCTAAGTATTTGTTTGAAGTAAATGATAACTAGCATTTAACTAAAATACAAGAGAACTATCAAAACAGATTGCCAAAGTCAATTCTTTAGACAAAATACTTATGACCATGTCTCAAAAGATTTGTAATTTAAGGAAAATGAAGTGATCAGTTTCCCTACGTTACATTTTAAAACAATGAGTAGTGTTAACACCTTAGATTCTCTTGTATATTAGTGAACTAGAATTAGTAATAGTCACCTGATAATCGGCCATACACGGATGTCTGCCTCCAATGGAGGCCATGTTGGTTTTGAGGTCTAGCTTCATATAAACAGGTCTATAATGTAAAGACATGTGGTATTTTAACAGGGTGTTGAGCGTACTAGAAACTGGCAGACAGGTGGCGTCATTGTTAGGTAGGGCGTGACCTGTGATGATGTGTATTGTATTCAATGATTAGCCATTGTTCCATGTCACCGAGACTTGTGCCTCGGATGTTCACTTGTCTTGTGCATGTTGGGGTGTAATAATTTGTGTTTGGTGAAGTGCATGGTAAACTTTTAGGAGTGATCATATTTATGTTTAGTGCTACGTGTAGTTCTAATTTAAAGGAATTGTGAGTTCTCGGGTTTTCTGCATTAAAAGTTTGCATTGTCCATCGTAGGGAGAGTTCTTGGCATGTTCAGTGTGAGTAAAAGTATTTGAAGTTTAAAACTTTGGCGAGTTTCACTTAAATACAACCAGATGTGCAACTTGCCTTCCAATACAGAACACTTTCACTATATTGTATGAGCAACACAAAAACTTTGTAGTCTGCAGATTCACCAGGTGATAAGATGTCGGACTAGTTATGTAACTGATTTCATAAAGTTAACACAGACACTGAGAAATTCGAAAAATAATATTATTTAAAAAGAAATACAGACCTGTTTGTGTGGGAGGCAGCCAAGGCGCACGCACAAGACACCAAATGGTTACGCGTAATGCGAGCACCAAATGACCCACCAATACGTCGCTGGGTCAGTTGTATACGACTATTATTCATGCCAAGAACATTTGCAACAGCACGCTGGACTCCATCCATCCACTGGGTGGTGGGGTGCAGTAGCAGGCCATCATCTGTGGGTATGGCTCGACACACCTGGCCAATACATAACAAGCATATGTCAACAAGAGCAACGTGAACACACAGTGCACCCCCAGATGGTTTGTTTTCTATGGCTGCTTATTACTTTCATGTAAGGTACAAGGAGAAAGCAATTTGACAAGATGGGTTGCAAATGTCACAATTGACAAAAAAGAGTTGGTACCTTACCTTTTAAAAACAAAGTATAATTCAAAATGTAAAAAATGAACGGATTTCATTAATTGCTACAAAGAAATAAAACATGTCACCGTTGGGACACAAGAGCATTAGGCGTTCAAAAATTACTAGGTCTAGCCTCACTTCTTTTCAAAAAACTATCATGCATGCGCACACCCAGCCTAAAATATAGGGGGCTCGAACTTTTGGGTATGCGCACCGTTTACTGCTGCTCAACGAGAACTAAAAAAACGGGAACATTCGGTCCAGGCCTACGTGCATCCGTGCCAAATTCCTATGGAATTTTGTCTCGTCTGCTCAGACTTTTTGTTTCATTGAGGCAAACTTTTTTGCCCAATTCGCCAAACTGGAGGGCTCATTTGAGCCCCCAGAGCCCCCCCGGGTGCCGCACCCAGGGGGCTCATGTCATGAGGTTTGGAAAATTTAAAGATGAACACAAAACGACAAAATGGTCAAAGCAGATGTTGGAACCAACCGGTAGTAGTCATTATCTTCAAAATGTAATGGATACAAGGGGTGTTATATTAGTCTAATCGACCCAAACATAAACTCCTATCAGAGCATTGCTGCTGCAGGACATCTGCGTCTAAGTTTCAACGGAATCCATCCATTGGTTTTCTAGATATCATCTGGAAACACTCTTTTGTCATGTTACATCTTCAAAGTTTGCCCATTGAAGTTCTTGTGAGCCAGAAATATGATGGCTCACAAACATTCCAAAAGAGTTGTTGAGACCAAAACAGCCACTAAGAGGTGCTGCAGTTGTCTGATCCACCCAAAAGTCTACCACCGGTGACACCAATTATCTTAACATGCCTCTGCCCCATATTAAATTGAACTCAGTTCAGTGATTCTCTATATATCATCAAGAAATACTTCCCCCAATGTACGGCTGGAAGAACTCCTTGCCTAGATCAAAATGTCTAGAACAGGCCCTATCTTGTAAGAGTTATCTTAAACCACAAAACAGACACGTTCCAACAGTATACCAATCAAATCCTCTTTTGCGTTCTCAATAGAGCTTGAATATTGAAACTGATGCACACTCAGCAAAACTTTGAAGAATTCATAAAAAACAAATAAAATGTCAACAAGTGTTACAATACGGCATTCCAAACAAGCACCAAAGACTTGAGACGTGATTGAGACAAATAAGTTCAACAACCAAGTGTGTCACAGGTAAGACCCACCTGTGTCTCCATGTGAAAGTGGAACTGACCTCCCAAATACACCTTTCCACTAACTGTGTTGGTAGACTTGCTGATGGCGCCTGGAATACATGTGAGATGATGTTGGAGAAATTAAACTAATTACAGATTATAATTCTTCACTTAATACTATTTATAGCACACAATATGGCCGACAAGGGAAATTTTATTTTGACAAATATCTCCACAAAAAATACAGAAAGTTATAGTCTATTACTAGTGTTGTTTTTTCTCAGTGTATATGTTGCAAAACAAATTTTGGTAAAATTTCCAATAATTTGAAGGACAATAATCATACTTGAGAAAGTCTTACACAAACAGGGTTTGGAAATAAGTGGACAAGAAAGCGTGCACTGTTATTAACCTCAGTCAGTATGCAGCGAATTTCTTGGCACATCAAAGACTTGATGGCATCGTTATGGATTGAAATGAGCTAGTCGTTATTTATGTTTAGCGTATGAGTTAACTTTCAAAGTAAAAAACAAACAAGTAAGACAAATGACCAAGTATAACATGACTTTTTAAAATTGAAGAAGTAAATAGTGGCATGAGTCTTTGAATTTTTATAATCAATGGATTAAAAGAAAAATTTGATTGACTATAGGTTTTCTTCTGCATCGCAGCTAAGCCATGAGTATTAATTTGTGAATAGATTAGGACGGGTTAGACACTGTCTGGCTCAGGCCCGCTATTAGGAATTGGGGTAACAAAGCCCCAAATGTTAGCGTAGGAGTTGCCTCTTGATGCAAAGTAAGTAGAGAATTACCGCAACTCTTCTAAATTTCTGTCAAAAAACATCACAGGTTATCTCTCAAATATTGAAATGTATAGTGCAAAGAAGTGCACCTTTAACTTAATGCACCATGAAACAACACTGCATTATATGGTAAAAATGTGACCAGAGCCTGATGAACGTATACATTACACAGACTACTAAACTATTGTTCTATTTCCAGCTATATTTGTAGCCAACCGCGTACCTTCATTCCTGTGTTGGCCAGTTTCAGTCAGAGAAATGAGCAACTCAATAATCCCACCCATGTCAATAGGCTATAGAGACTGATGTAAATTGAGCAAAGGTTTTACAAATGGTGAATTTCCTACAGAAACCTACATTTTTACTAAAATTTTACCGTCAGCATCTCCAACTTTGAGCGTGGCACTTGGATCGACATCAAAGTAGGAGCCAGCAGCAATAGCCTGATCAATGTTTAGTATTGGAGTCCGCACATTCTTGTATGTCACTTTCACCAGGTCGACTGCATAGTAACCCAAACCTTCCGTCTCTGAAATAATGTTACGGTACTCAATGCAACTGAATGTCCATGGCTCGGTGACCGGTGATCAGTACATCAGTGGACCAACAGTCCATACTTACAGGTATCCAAACCTGCAATCACTGTTTTCTTGTGAAGATCACCAGGATATGAACACAAACACCACCATTTTCTGCTACAGGAAAGTATGGTCATCAGCAGAACACAATAGTATCTCATGCATTTTTTGAAGTCCTTAATATGCCATAGAACACAGTACAGTATTCCATGTATATTTGAAGTACTTAATATGCAAAAGAACACATTGCAATATTTCATGTATATTAAAAGTACTTAATATGCCAAATAAACATTGCAATATTTCATGTATATTTGAAGTACTCAATACGCCAAAGAACACATTGCAATATCTCATGTATATTTGAAGTACTTAATACTCCAAAGAACACACTGCAACATTTCACGCATATTTGAAGTACTAAATGCGAAGCGATACCGAAGCTAGTTTACAGTGAAACAACACGTGTAGTTGAGATAAAAGGTCATATATATTATGACAAACTAAACTACTACAGATATCAGTAATTACAAAAGTTATATAACATGTTGAACTGTAAACTTTAAGGTGGGTGACAATCTGCCACAGATGCAGCAGAAGGATGCATCCACCCACCCAAGGGAGAGCGAACGAGGCTGACAAAAGTAGCATAAGAAAAAGGGGGCAAAAGTAAGCCCGTAAAAGGAACTAAATTTTTTTTAATACACCAAAGAACACATTGCAATATTTCATGCATATTTGAAGTACTTATACTCCAAAGAAAACATTGCAATATCTCATGTACATTTGAAGCAGTTAATACGCCAAAGAACATATTGTAGTATCTTGTGTATATTTTTGGCAAGACATGAAAATGAAAAAATGAAGATTTTGTCCATTATGTTTGTTTGAATTTGAGGAAATTTTAGCATAGTTAGATATTCTGATAATCAAAGAAAAGTAGGTGTCAAGCAATTCATGCACTTTTTTTGATAAAAATTGCATACAAAATGCATTCTGTGTAATTTCACCATTTACAGTTTTATAAAGCCACACCCTAGACATTCAGCATTAGCCACGGTGGTGGGTGGGGTTGATAAAAACACACACTAGTTCACAAAGTTGGAAGCTGACATGAAACAGAATGCTGCATGCTCCTGCATACAAACTAGCGATGTCATCTCTGCTAGGTAGGGGGTACCTCAGCATTTCAGCATACCATGCAATGAGTAATCTCGTCTTGGCAGAGATATATATTTACCTTTTTATCTGATGCACCTGCATTTTTGAAAGTATATGTGTAACATCAATAAAAATATGTAGTACTGTTATAGACTTTGAATTTCTGAAATCTCTTTAGTGGCAACATAGATGTAGAGATTGAAACTTTATTTCATTCAACTTGTGCTGTTCCAAATATGACGAAAGAATATTAACCAGCAGGAAACAGTCCAAAAATAATCCACTAATTTAGCTTTATCAAAAATCACTCTGTTGTGGCATTTAACACTACAATCTGGACACAAGACAGATACAGCAACTAGTCAAAAATAGAACATTAAGTTTATTTCAGCTAGAAATGGTTCATTTATTGAAAGAAACTGAATGTGCCTTTTCATTTTACTAAACAGCCCAGTCCACGCTCTCTCGTCTGGGGCATTCACATTTTTTAGCCTAATTGTTGGCACAACTGGTTTGTAAAGGAGTATTTTAATCATGGCTTTTAAATCAAAGATAAAATACACGCAGTTAACAAACTTGGCAGGTGGAGCAACATGGTTGTAAGCAAGTGGATCAAGGTGGGTAACTGACTAAAAAATGGTGATTTGAAAATAAACTACAGGAAAGTTAGGCATCACCAAGGGAGTTAGGCATCACCAAGTTCTAATATTGGTAATGAATCCGTGATTTTTGCCTTCATTTCTATTTTTATATCTGCTTCAAAAGAAGTATAAGCGTTGTAAAGAGCAGTCTAAGGTAAAGCAATTCAGAGATTCTGCACCTGTCAAAAAGTGAGAGAAATACAACAGCAGTGGTTATGTAACCTGTTCATCTCAAAGTATAACTAGAGTGATTCAAGACACAGCACTTATCTGACTATATCATCAGTTAACAGGAGCCAACTAGGCAATGTAGAGAATGTGAAGCGACTGGGGGAAATCATTTTTAAGAAAAACAACACTAAGTGCAAAATATTAGAAATCCATTGTTCAATCACCACTTAACTCAAACCTAACACCAAATACACTGAAGAAAACTCAAAAATGTCAAATTTGTGAAGACTAACCTATCTTTAAATACGTCTCGTTTTGTTGTTGATGTATATTGTAGAGGATGAAAAAAGATTATTCTATTTCCAAATATGTTGGTGAGACCACTTGGAACTTAGGAACCAGACTAAATGAATATCTGGCAACTCTCCAACCATTAGGAGAACACAATATGAACAGATAACATAACACTGGCAAGCCTACAGTCAAAATATGGCATCCAGAAAAAATAACTATTGGAACAGTAAAATCGAAAAACAGTCGAAATCAAGAGCAATAAACCAAAACTGAACAGAGACAGTGGAAATGAATTATAAGCTATGTACCAGCACCTCCTTGCAAGTAACAGCCACCAGGTGGTGCTGGACAACTACCAAGGACCACACACTGATGACCAAGTGACACGAAGTTTCCCACCAGTACCCCAACAAAGGGTCCAGGATGGGTTCAAAAGCTACGTCCGAAAACACAAACAGGTTGCCGATAGGTAACTACTGTATTCCCAGTATTCTAATAATAACAATAATAATTGGATCACGCCCATTGTTTTGACCGCACAAAAGTTCACATTTGGCAAAGAATATATTGTTAAGAAATAGCTAAAAAAATGTCAACTACAAATTACGTAAATTTAATGTAATTGTAAAATCAACTGCACAGGAGTAGCAAGCTTTTGGAACAACAAACTAAATAGTCAGCAATATGTACTTCACTACTCAAAGCTCGTTGAAATATCAAAGGCTTTGTTTTGATGGTCAGTTTACCTGTGACCAAAATTGCCAGTGGTTGGCCAGCATAGAGAACCTTCCCAGAACACAACACTTCCTCAACACCAGCATCAGACATATACATGAAGTTGTTGGTGCCAGGGATGTCTTTGTATGTGAGCACCGCCAGTACGCCAGGAACTTTCTGCAAGAAAATCAACAATTCAAAATGTTTTTAAAGGAAATTTCTGCTAGAAAGTCAACAATACAAAACATTTTAAATGATACATATCACAATCCGCAGGTCACCAATTGAAAGTTTACTTTCAGTTAAAAATTCTATAGTGTATAATGGCACAGAGATTAGAACTCAAGATATACACCTCACAAGTAATAACTCTTGAGCTTAGTTCAATTTTGCAAGAATCGACAAAATTATGATAGGCTAAAATCAAGGCAACAAAATTGTGTAGATGACTCAACTGATAATAAGTGTATGCTACAGAAAAAGTAGACGAGAAGACATACCGGTATATTAGCACACTACATGTACATATAAAACACTTCTGAGGTATTTAAAAAGCCGGTAAGGAATGTATTCCTTAAAAATAACTGGCACCAACTGGACACCCCAGAAGATTACCAAGAGCAATGCTAGTAGATTATGACATAAAAGATGCAAGGCTAATTGGTTCGTCAGAATAATATATAATTGAAAAAACTATTGATTTCTGTTAAGACAGTCTCACAGTAGGTGAGGCATAAATTGTGTGAACATGCTTTTGCTGCACACAATAACATCATTTAACTTTGATCTTACAAATGAGAAAGAGTCGTGTAAGCCATACCAAAGCCTGTGAAGCGTCGATCGTGTCCAGCTCCGCGTTAGCCACAGTACTGACAACAAACTTGGCGTAGACTTCATTCTGCTGTGTGGCCATGTCACTCACAAACTCAGCCTCACCCGCAGTCTATAACATGAGATTAAAAACATGAAAATGTAATTTAAAATGAAACAATTTTGAAACTAGAGGGTACACCTACTGTCACAGCCATTACGCAAGTGCTCCTTTTTCCTATGAATGCTTGTTAACTCAACGTCATGCTTTCTTCCCAAGCTGCGACTGACACATCATTGTAGACTATGTGTTAGTCAACGTCATGTCTGACATCTACACTCAGCCTTAAATTATCATAATTTTGGAAACATAAACATCACAATAGCTTCATTCCAACATCACATGATCGCAAGTGCAAACGGTACCATGAGATTTGCTATCCAACTGTTTGTGCCCAGCCTGCAATGAGATAACTTGCTCACCTGTAGTCTGCTAGCCTGCAATGAGATAATTTGCTCACCTGTAGTCTGCTAGCAACTTTTGGAGTGGGTTTTGACACCGGGTATTTATCAGGTTGGGTATCAAACACCTGTTGTCCTGACGACAGAGGTCGGTGAATGCCTGAGGCGCCAGCTTTGTATTGGTCAGCCACTACGTCACCACACGTATCAAGAATAAACTGGAACACACGTGGCATTTGTGCATAAAGTGAAAACTTTCCAGTTAATTTCGGATCATCAATACAATATTCAATGACAAAAATACAATCTATTGTGCTTTAATCCTTTTTAAATCATGATTCTTCCCAAGTCAAAGCTTAGAGAACCAATGGTTAAAAGAAACTAGGTCGGACATCTATAACCAAAAAATTCCACAAAAACCAATGCCTCAATCACTGATGCAGTTAAAAAGTGAAACCTCAGCATAAAGAAACTGGCAGTGGGATTGCATATGACCCTGTCAGTATTGTTAAATTTTAAAGCACACTTACTCTGTAGAGCAAGGAGAGCACAAGACTGAGACGGTACTCAGGAGACGTCAACCCTCCACTGTTGTCTGGCTTAACATCTGACCTTAACGCAGACAGCGCACCCTGCAGGATTTGGTTGTCAGAAAGAGACTTCCCAATCAAGTACTTCTCTGCCATTGTTGCACGCACCTACTCAAAGACAAAAAATTCCTCTCACAAGTGTGGAGTCAATACATGAAAAAGGACAGTCAATTAGATTTATTCTTTCACACTGCCTAAACATGGACATCATGAAATTTGTCAATTAACTCCTGACAAAATGAAATCAGTATGAAGCAAGTCAGTCGTGGATGGGTGGATCAACACTAACAAAA
Source organism: Phoronis australis (assembly GCA_002633005.1). NCBI lineage: Eukaryota > Metazoa > Phoronida > Phoronidae > Phoronis > Phoronis australis. The sequence goes on along the minus strand of NMRA01000371.1, from coordinate 353,733 downwards.
CTGACGGGTCTCTTTTTATTTTCAAAGAGGAGGTCTAGTGGGAAAAACGTCCATTTCCATTCCTTAAAATTTCAGTTCAAGTCCCACTGGGGCACACTGCTACACCATTGAGTCCCACTGGGGCACACTGCTACACCCTTGAATCAGGTTTCTAGCTCCTCAGCACAGTTTTAACTACACATATCAATAAAGCATGAAATGGCTCTAGGTTATCAGTGCAATAATTCTTCAGTTTGAGGACAGTAATAAATTAATTGTTTTGCTCAAAGTCGGAGCTTGACATAATTCTAAAAAACAATTATATTGAACGTCACAAATTCAAGGAGCACCGGAAATACACCAAAATTACCCGTTCGTACATAGAAAACACATTGTGCGACATTTCATAAATATGGTGTACACCAAAATTGACCTTGTCCCAAATTCCACATTCAAAACAATTCAATTTTTCCGAGAGTTTCCATGTCCCAAATTCCAGAGACAGTCCCAAATTGAAGAATTTTTACCATACCTGGTGTACACGACTGAAGAAAGTAAGAGTTTCCCTGAACACACAAGGAGTAGATACACTCAGGATCAATGCGTGATGAATGTCTCATGTTTTACAGATGAAGAAGACTGTGAACCTTACTTACAAAAGAAGTGTTGATACCACCAAAGTAAATCTTCAAGTCGATGACATTGTAGTTATTGGGTTTGTCCACAACCAGTCTCAATCCAGCATTTACAACTGCATGACTGTTCTATAAAGAAACAAGCCAACTTTAATGACTGATATTAGGGATACAAAAAGAACACTTACTAAGAATGTAGCAAATGATAAAATATTTATTTAATAGTATATTCATCTGTTTGCTGTGATTGAATCAGATTTTGCCCAGTCTGCGTATTAAGCAAAACATGTCTTAGTACTCATTCATATATTTTGCTGTACTGACTTTGACAGCAGTATGAAAGGAAAATGAAAACTTGTTAAGTATAGTGACTGAATAAAAAACAAAGAACATACAGATGCAGATATCTTCTCTAGTGTTAGGTCGCATTTGGTCATCTTTGAGCATTTGCTGTTTTTAACAATATAACTTACCCAAAAATAGGTCACATTTAGGTAAGTAATCTAAAATAAGTAACTGCACTGCTTAGCTTCTGGGATTTGAGGTTTCTTTGAAATTTAGAAAATAAAAAACAATTTCACAATTTCTAACATTGTCACAATATTAATGCTAACACTTTAAACATTGAAGTTTACGTCAAATTTTGTGCAAGCACTTTTTCACCTATTCTTGAGGACAATTTCACCAATAAAGTTTCCTGCAACTTTCCCGCAAACACTTTTTCACCAATAAAGTTTCCTGCAAGTTTCCCGCAAACACTTTTTAACCAATAAAGTTTCCTGCAACTTTCCCGAAAACACTTTTTCACCAATAAAGTTTCCTGCAACTTTCCTGCAAACACTTTTTCACCAATAAAGTTTCCTGCAACTTTCCCGCAAACATTTTTTCACCAATAAAGTTTCCTGCAACTTTCCCGCAAACACTTTTTCAATCACCAAGTTTGCCGCAACATTCCTGCAAACTTCAGTGTTTGCAGCAAGGTTGCGGCAATGTGTGCAGCTGAGTTGCGGGTAGCGGCAAACTCCTGAAAACTTTGCGGCTGGTTTGCTGCAAACAAAATTGTTTGCTGCAAGCTTGCGGCATGTTTGCTGCAAGCTTGCGGCAAACATGGTCTTTTGGTATGGGTATCTGTCCCCAGATAAATACAAATACTTCTGTTATATGTAATTACTCACTGATAGTCATGCAACTGTCCCACTTGGACTATGTAAGTAAACACAGCTTAAAAAAAGGTTTATTGTCCTGACTGAGAAGATAATTGTTTTATTACCCCATATTTATTTTGAATAGCACATTCCTGAATGGAATAATTCACACCTCTACTATAAGTTACATTCTGGTCAGGGCAATCACCAGTGAACAGTGATTGACACATTAAGGCTTCAAGGGTGATCATAACCTGTGTACACCACTTGTGAAAAACAACATGACCGCCGGTACTCCAGATCTGACCGACTCACCACAAAACAGGGAGCGCCGCACCTAAAAACATGATCACCTCACCAAAAAACAGGACCGCTGGGGATTGAAACCGCAGTGCCAGTCAATTGACTGTATGCCTACACAGGTCATACAATGGGGCTATATACGTATGCATAATGCAGATTTTATGCTGAAATCTTTTGTGCGGTGCAGGACACTGTGCTTTGTAAATGCAGCGCTTTTAAGTTTCACTTCACCAGGCTCTGTAACATTATGTGACTTATAAACAATTGAAAGACGGTCGACATTTAAAATTAATAAATCTAACCATAAACCAACCACGTTGCACGCTTTTGAGCTAAATAATTATAATTTTATCCACTGCGTAAGTTTTAGAATAAAATGAAGTTCATTTTCTCCAATTTGACGTACTGGTCAAGTAAAAAAGAGAGTTCTGGCTCTCGGGTGAAGTATCATCCCAACTAGCCTTTGTGTGCAAAGCTGTATACTAAATATAAAGCTTTGTGCTGATTGTGAGTAAAAAACTGAACAATTAAGTAGAATCTTCACAGACTTAGTGTTATTAACGACACTCTTCCTTGATAATTAAATCAGTTTTTGGCCATATTCAACCACAACTGTAAGGAATTCTATATAGGACTTACACTGAGACGCCTCTGTGACAGGTTGAAAGAACATCACACCTCTGAGAAAAGTAACATAATAGGCATTGTATTAGCTACAATCACCAAGCCAACTCTGTTAGTATTATCTACAGAGAACCTGATAAGGAGTTACTGTACATTAAAGAGTCATTGGCCATTCAGAACCAGCATGCCACTGGTTCTCTGAATAACATGCAGAGCTCAGTGACCCTGCAACTATGGTGATGACCAGCTACTGACTATATTCTATGTATCTCTCACTTCACTTTATGGATGTTACCTGAGCTGTATGTTGGCACTTGTTGTCCTAAATTGTTGTAAATATGATCCTGATGATGTCTAATGAAAACACGAAACGTTGAATTGAACGTGAACTTTTTTATGTGTGCGGCGATCGTCCGGTTTTTAAATTCTTCCTTGAGTAACTAAATTATTGATAGGTGCTCGGGAAAAATTGTCGTTCTGCTGCTATTCTGCTGCTAAAATTGTGATGCGTTCCTTTAGGTCAGCTATCATGGACCAGTTTTTTTTTCCGATTCTTCAAACAGCTGTTCTTCTCTTCTACGAGGTTACATACATGGCACAACAAATTATCGAAACTGGTTTCATTTCGTTACAAGTTTTTAGTATTTTAAAAACGAATTTGCTGCGGCGATCAAAATTGTCATCATCTTACAAAAGATGACGCAAAATTTTAGGAAATGGCACGTGTCACGAGTGCGACAGACGTCTTTGTTACAATAGGCAAACAATTATGCAAAAAAATGGCGTTCAGTATATTATTGTTCACTCAAGTGGCTGCAACCTGTAAGGTGAGTGTTGACTGACTCCCAGATTTTGCATGCGTCTGCGCCGGTCACTAGCTCTACATGTTGATATAAGTTTCACGACGAGGCGACGACCAGAATTACCCAGGCTGTGGGAAATTTAGAGGTCTAACAAAGCTCAACACGCAGTGCTGCCAAGCTGTATTTTGACGACAGTCTACACAGCTAGCTGACAGGTTACATCATAACCAGCAGTATCACACAAAGGCATTGGTAAAGTCTACATTTTTTCCGGCGGTCATGTTCAGTCTCCGGCGGAGCTGTTTTGTGGTGGGCAGTCATATTTTTAGGTGCTTCAGTCCCATTTTCTGGATCAGCGATCCCATTTGATCCCCGTAGCTCCTGTTTTGGGTGAGTCAGTCTGATTTGGAGGACAGGTGGTCATGTCTTTTCTCACCCGTGTACACTTATATTAAACTTAACTTTAAGAGCCTGGTAATTTGCAATGAGTGCAAATATCTGGGACAACTACTAGCATGAAGGCATGCAGTTTTTCAAACCTACCTCCGACCTTGACATGACCTTGTACGTTCTTACAACCAGCTGTGAGGAAGTGTTCTTAGGCACACGACAGCTTGTGATCACTTTTCCTGTCATATCTGAGCTGAGAAATGTCTCTAGGCTCATGGTCTCAGAAAGACCGTTATCATCAACTGAAATACCATGAACAAGTCATTCTTAACTAAGAAATAATAATAATAACATGAAGCAAACCAAATTTCATGAACCAATGTATCGTTTTATGGACCAAAACAATTTTGTATTATAAATAGGATGTTATATGTCATTTAGCTAGCTATACAAAGTATTTAACTGTTTTTTTGTTTTTATAGCAAAAATGTTTATTTCTAACTAAATCAATGTTCAAGATGTACAGAAACAATCAACTGCTGGACATCACAAACTGAACACATTTTACGCAGTTAAATTTAAGCTGTAACTGTTATGTTCATTTTTGAGGTGTGTATAATAAAGTTTAACTGGTATGTTCATTTTTGAAGTGTATTATAAAGCAGTACTATATTCTCATTTTTGAGGTGTGTATTATAAAGCTGTAACTGGTATGTTCATTTTTGACACGTGTATTACAAAGCTGTAACAATCATAATTCTCATTTTTGAGGTGTGTATAATAAAGCTTAACTGTTATGTTCATTTTTGAAGTGTATTATAAAGCAGTACTATATTCTCATTTTTGAGGTGTGTATTATAAAGCTGTAACTGTTATGTTCATTTTTACATGTATATTTATATTACAAAGTGATAAGTATACATTCAATTATGAAATGTGCATTGATATTAAAAATTTATAACTACATGTCCATTTTTAGATGTGTATTATAAAATTGTAAAAGTGTGTTCACATTTTGAAATGTAATATAACACTGCAATTCTTCATGAGAAATTCTAGTGACAAAATTGTCTCAGTGGAAAGTCTGATATCTGCCAAATAATTTCATAAACACCATATGTAATTATAATTTTCAACTTCCTGTGGCTTAGTACTCTTATTTCCTTTAGGTAGATTACCAATAGATGGAGCCGTCGCAGAGTAAATTAGAATGGATCTATCATGGTACTTCTGTAATTTATCTAGTTATTTTTCAAAGGCTCATTACCATGCTGCAAGTTATGTATATGACGTTTACAGAGAACAAGCCAAGCCACTCGCTGCTCTTCCAAATTACTCTAGATCATCACAGCGCTCAATTTGGACAAAACAAAATTTCATTTGTCTGCCACATTGTGAGCTGGATAGATGAAATAATCAAATACCTATTTGTCAATCAACTAATTTTAAAATTTTTTCCACAAATCCCTGGTTTTAACTTTATTTCAGATAAGAAGTCAGAGGGCAGGCAATATGCTGGTTATAAATCCTGTCAAAAAATGTACACTGGTTAAATATCTACATACTTGTTTAGTGCAAGTGCCACCACCAAACCATCATACAACCTTCATGCATTTATTAGAGGCTATTTTCATTGTATGAATAGAGTTGACCACAGTCACTATTGGTCAAAGTGAGCACATGACAGCATTTTCCAATTCAGTGACTTTACCAGACATAGGGGGTTCTGAGCATGTGATAACATCTACCTTCTTTGTTAACTGCCAAGCACACTCTTCTGTATGTTATAACAACAAGCAGGCCAATTTTCTACCGTGCTTATTACAGACCATGTGTGAACAGTCAAATTCAGAGTGAATTGGTGTATTCGGAAAGAATAGATTGTCGTAAATTTGGTTGCAGTTGGGCGATTTTGGCGATTCAAAAACTAAACATGATCACCATTTGATGAATATTTCAGAAATGCTATTGGTTTATGTTCAAATATGTTATAACTCAACTTTTATTTTTAACAGCACAGCCCAGTCAGGCTAGATAGGATCTTATTGAAGATTAGAGCAATTATCGAACAAAAGAGAGCTGGCTCTCCAACCATGAATGCTAGAATGGAGTTAATCAGTCGTGTAAGATATTGGCTACAGGGGTAAACTTCCCAACTTGTTGTTGGGCTATAGGTTCGAACAAGTTGGGGGCAACGGGAAAATGCCTTAATCGGATTCGTAGTCAGCCACAGTAGTCCAATCATCACTGTGGACTTTGGTTAGCGTAGTCACAAGATGGAGTCCTTTGAGAAGTTTTTAGAAAACTGAACAATTTCATATTTGAGATTTTCCAAAATAATGAAAATTTGAAGCTAAAAATGTGAAATAGGCTTTTAACAAAATTTTGAATGAAAATGCATATTTCAACTACTAATTAGAATAACGTAAATTACTGAAAATAGGAAGATGGATTATCGGATTTCTTAATCCATAAGCATTCCATGATCTTGACTGACCAGACAGCATTCCCGTGCTGCTTGCTTCAGTCACGTCTCAGTATGCATTTTTTCTATTCCAGCTGACTATGCAGTTAAATCTCACCAATTTAGGAGACAATATGGACAGTCAAGTAAAATTTTGTGTTCTAATTTTCCTCGAAATCTTTAAATTATGACTTTACATGTTTTGTACCACAGGTACCATCTGACAATGTTCTGAGAACTGTGGGCACTATCAAGAATGTTGAAATCCCTTGAAAATGAAGGAATTTGTGAAATTATACTTGTTTGAACTCATTAGGTCCTACATTGTCATTTCACAACAAGAAAGTTAAATGCTTCTCACAGTTGTGAGTCCAATAGCCAAATTCTGCACCACCTGGACTTTTATGACGAAGTTCTTTTCTTTGGGGATTAGACAACAGAGATAGGTATGGCTGAAAACCCTGCCTGCCTGTTTGTGGCAAATATTTCCTCACCCATTTCAAACAATACCAATACAAAAACTTATTTCATCATTGAAAATTGAACTTCTTCATTGCAAAATTCGATAAACTACAACAGAAGAGACATACTGCCAGATGCATTGCAACTCACTGTCTCTGGTGGGGGTTGTTGGTGAGAATTCACCACAATCAACAATAGTTCTTGGGCTAAAACAGCCAGAGCAGACTAAAGCAGACTGCAATGCCAATTGGTGCTGCAATCAAGTAGCGTACCTATAGTTATGGCAGCTCCCACTGTTGCTAGGAAACAGAACACGTCAGAGGGGAACTCGGGGTGTTTGTGTTTTATCATGAGGTTACCGGCCCAAGTTGCAACCTGAAATATGAATAAGTAAATGTTCGTTAATTATGCACAAAACTTGTTTACTGTTAATTCTTTACCTATTTTGCATATGTTACGCCTGCACATGAAATGGCATTTTGTCGAATTTCTCAAAAAAATGACTATTAAAAAAATTTTGGTTAATAACATAGTTTTTACTGTATACATGCCATAAAATGATACTTTTGTTAGTATTTGTCATTACTTGTCAGCTTCAGAAAAAATCAAGTAATTTTCTGCAATTAAGAACTGAAGGAGGACCAGACACTGAAGTGCTCTCATATATCAAACTCTTGATATGGAGTAAATGAATACTAAGGACAACATGGGGTAAAGTTCTGGAGATGGCTTGACAATGAAACAAAAAGCTTGAAGAAATGCAGCGAAGCCTAGCTTATACTGAAAGATGTAAAGAAACTAATGAATACAGTGGAACTAACAAGTCAGGGTGTAATTTAAAGGTGACAAATTGCCACTTCTTAAAGATTCACGCAGAACCAATTAGCTAAAGCCAAATTGCAAAATTTAAAGCCCCAAAAAATCAAATTAACATCAGCAAACCTTTCCAGTAATGAAACCATTGAACTTCACTGAGTCCATAGTCCTGCCATGGGAATGCTCATTTGTAGTATGCATTTGGGGCTTGGCTATCCACTGATCCACAGGGGGTAATGAAACTATTATCTTCTCAGCCAGGACCATAAACTTTTTGTTAAGCTGCACTTGCTTACACTGGTCAACTGGGACAGTTCTAAATTAAAGAGCCTTTCACATTACAGACTTAGTAGGTAGGCTAACATTGTTTCTGAACCACAAGAATTTGATATCAAATGCTAAAGATGATTCAGAACGTCTAAATTTAGTACGATACTAAAGTTAATACGCTCAAAAAGACCGGACTAGCAAGCGGACCAAAGTTGGTCCTATCACCTAAGCACAATGCGAAAGGTTTAGTTCGGAATAATTTGCTCCACTGTCCTAAATCATCTCCCCACTTCACGTGAGTTCTGCCCCTCGTGTCACACACTCTCGAAACTGTTGCTATTTCTGTTTACTCACTGTTCACTGTGCAATTTTAAAATAAACATGTCGCAAAACAAGAATAGAAATGGCAATTGGTTTTCGGATGAAAAGGAGATCCTTTTAAGCATTTGGAGTAACATCTCGTGATTAGTACAATGAAGTTTTAAAATTAGGACAGGGGAGTGTTAGTCCGGTCGGTAAATGAGCCATCGTGATATACCTCATAGGTCTGGTCAAGTGAGAAAGGTGACAATTCGGTGCGGTGGGCTATCATGCTATCATGCTAATCTAAAATATGTTCCAGCTGCAAACTAGTTGGGACTAACTCAAATGAGAAAGCAGCTTAAGAGCAGAGCTGGGTACTTTCACTGAACTTGCATGTCAATATCAAAAGGCTTCACATTCAGCATTATACATTAAGATTCTTTTGAACTGCATTAGATTCATATTACTGTAAGCTTACATTTCGAACAGGCAAGTTGGCCACCTTCATCAGCGTGCTGATTGGTTGAGTCAAGTACCCGAAGCCACTATCTTTTGCTAAAGTTTTCAGCTTGGTAATTAAGTCAGTCAAAGTTACAGCGCCCCCTACCAAGAGGAATGTGTCAGTGACCTGCAATTAAAATGTAAAAAAAGTTTGTCAACAAGACAATGTTCTACACTTTTCAATTTGAAAGCTTCTTATGCATTAAATTTTAAAAAACAACAGGATTTGAAATTGCAGCATAATTAAAAACGTAAATCAGCAACACATGATTCTAACTATTAATGTGGGAACAACCAATTTATTGATTTGTGGTAGAGAAAACCACAAAAGACATTGGAAATACAGACTATAGCCAGTTGGAACGAGGTGTTATATTGGCATCAACATGTAAGACAATTGAACATGAGTAGGCTGAATACATACAGTCATGGCTTTCAACTCAGGCACACGTCGGATGTCTATCATGGCAGGAGCTGACCACGGGTCACCCTTGTACACACCGATGCTTGTATTACCAGCAACAAGGCGATAGCCGGTGGTCAAGTTGGATTTGATGAGAGGATAGACATCACTCAGTTTTGCTGGCTGGTACCAAGTGTCACCCTGTTTCAGAGAGAGCCGAATAGTTTCCAGTTTTCCGGCACCTGGGTTATCCAAACTGTTTTTATGACATCCCCCGCAACAGTCTTTACCCTTCTTACATGGTAGCTTGATGATCTCCTGGACAGAAATAGTGAGAATAATGATGTAATCATGGTCAGCAGCAGATGGTGCCACAAACCAATGTCATGGCAACATCCAATACTAACTGAAACATTATGTATCATGAATGGGTCCTGACTACCGTAGAGACCAACATATACATTTGTGCTGAAATGGTTTTAAGTCTTGCCTATGTTAACACACATCCTCACATATGCCTATAAATTAAACGCAATTGAAGACTGCGTTTATTGTGCAAAAATGACACATCCTTTTTGCGCAGAGGAACATTCAAGTTCGTGAGTAAAAAGACAAGAATTAGTTTTAGGCTAGAATAAATATTGTAACCTGTTCTGACACATTTGTAGTAAAACTAATCTGCAGCAAGACTCTTGCATAATTATGGACTTGCTGCTCAATTGTAAAATGCTGAGTAGCCTAGTTAGATACCCGAAGTTCATTAGAATATTCAAATTTTGGTTGAAGGCATAACTGTACTTTTTGTTAGACAGCTTAATATATATTCGTTCGTGGTCTCTATAGAATCTCCTATCTTCAGGCGAGCAGATATAAGTGAAGCAAAACACCAAGAGACATAACGACAAACAAGTTAAAATAGTTGCTATTATGCACAACTTCCTACGCTTATGCACAACTTCCAAGTGACCTACTTTTTCGTAAAATAGTAAGCCTACAACACTACGAACTACACAGGAACCATAACTTTCATAAAATTTCATACCTCAATATCAACAGGTGTGCCAAGATCAGTCTGAACTGCATCCTGCCCAAAAGATTTCATGGCATCCAAAATGGGTCGAAATCCTGCAGAATATTGTTTGATTTACGACAACAAAAAATACAGCATATGAAAGGAGCCCCACATTGACATCCACACCGGTCGAGATAGGGCAACTCAACTGATTTGTGAACTTTGAAATCTGCCGTATTGATCAAAGACACCATGCAGTTGTAGTTAATACATCACCTCAGGCTGTTGATATTATCGTTCTCTAGATAATCAGACCCATTGTAAACACACTGGAGGCCACAATAGTAGTTCTTTAATTAACATTTTGAAAGTTTTTCAAAGGCATATTTGAAAAGTTTGTGAAAAGTACACATGGTTAGGCTTTTGAATTTTAAAAAATTGGATAAGAAATGTCACTGACTTTTACAACTTAAAACTTTTGAACGATGTAAGCAGCCCGTATCATGCTTCTCATTAATTAATTCTGCTGGGTGTGCAACATAATTGGGGACCAATTACCAAGCCAGCAGGTAGCAGTTGGATTTTGAGGTAAGCCAAGTACTATCATCATACAATTCTTGGCGGCAGGACACACGTAATCAAGATGAATGAACAATTGTAAGAACATTTACAAGAACTGCAGAACATGCTGAAATATGCTGAGTTTTCACAAGTGATCTTGACAAAGAAATATCGATGCTAATCAAAGTTTTATCTGACATCTAGAATTAAGTGGGAGACAAAACGACAGCTGACAGGTGGTGCCATCTACAGAACATGGGCTCATGACCATCTGCTTCCAACAGTGTTACGGGACCTGAACTCACGACCTATATGCATTACTTACTCACAATAAAACCTGTGCCTGAAAGAATGCGGATAAAACTAGTCTCGCTGAAGGATTTCCTTTTAAAGGCATGTTCAAAACATGAACACAGTGACAAAATTCACACTTGATCACAGGTACTCCTCACCAGCAGACAGAAAATTAATTGCCAACCATGATTTTGGGTCTCTCAGTTACCCTTGAATTACAATGGCAAATGATATGCACAGACTAACATTTCAGACACATGTATTAGGGAGCATAATCTAGGAAAATAGAGAAATACCAACCTGTACAGCGACAAAGGACCCCGTCAAAGGCATCTTCAATATCTTGCTTTGTTGCTGTAGGATGACTTTGTAAAAACCTGAAAGTAGATCCCCAATATTAACACAGTCATAACAACTAAATACTACATTTTCCATTAAGGACATAAAAATCGTTGAAAACAAAGACAAATGAAAGCCTGTTGACTTGTGCAATACTGCAGGTTACAGTACAAAGCTGGGACTATTACATTATAAAAACCTAAATGAGGATGACGAAGTTCAATAAATCCACCATAGAACATACAATGTACTGTTAACAGGGTAAACCTCAGCATGTAAAGAATACTATATTGCTGTTATCATTTTCAGTAAAAGCAATCAAGTTTTTGATTTACAGACTTTTCTGAACCACGTCAACTCTTTATACAAATGGTTTATAAAGCACCACTAACAGGAAACACTATCACGACAAACCCAGTACAGGTAAACTTGAGCATGCGATGAGGATCATACTACTCCAGTTTGCTAATGTGAACACAAGAGCATGGGATGATGATCACCCTGGTCCAGTTTGTTAATGTGAACACAAGAGCATGGGATGATGATCATTGTGGTCCAGTTTGCTAATGTGAACACAAGAGCATGGGATGATGAACACCCTGGTCCAGTTTGCTAATGTGAACACAAGAGCATGGGATGATGATCATTGTGGTCCAGTTTCTTAATGTGAACACAAGAGCCCACTGAATTCAGTCCAGCTGCCTGGGCTGCTTGGTCACCTAATTTTTATTTTTAAGTATGCAATCCTTTAATGACATCTCATCATGTCATGAAACCCTTGTGCCTGTCCACTGAGTGGCAGTCCAGCCAGCTGGCTCTCTATTGTGTTGGCAAGAAATGGGGTTAATTCAAAATTGAGCTTCAGTTCAAAAATTTAATTGGGTTTTGGCTTGCCTGTACTTGGTAACTCATGATTGATTCAAATATACCTGACTTTTACCAATTATACTATTCAATACACTTTTTAAACCAATGTTTGACAAACACCATCCTTGTCCAGTCAATTTTGTGTTTATCCAACTGCTTCACTAGTTTTGGTCACAACTCAAAATTCCATGAGAAGGCGTGGAAGATGTAGTTGACATGGGGGAGTACTCTCATTGAAAAGGTGAACTGGATGTACCATTAATAATGACTTTTCCAGTTTTCTTATCAGGGAAGCCTTTTCCAACTCAACTCCCTACAAAAGGACTGTCTGTTTGGCAGTTCAAAACTCTACCAAAAATTCACTTGTCTTAGACAAATGTACAGAAGGTTTTCCAATATAATTATTTTCAATTTGTAGTTGCGAAAGATTTATTCATTCTTGACAACATGCACAGGCTCTCCTTATAATCTGTCAGGAGTAATAGCGGTTAAAAATTGATCTGCCCATGAACCACTATAAGAGGATTGGGTTGCTGCAACTAAGCCCACAGAAAGGTGATGTTTCTGACGATAAGACCTGTAGGTCGCTAATGAAACGTTATTTTGTTTGGCAACCCAGTAATATTCCAATGTTGCCATTAGCGCAGCTAACAACAAACTCAAAATAGAAACATTCAGCAAAATCAGAGAGGGTCAAACATGAGTCGTGCACAGGAAAAGTGTGCCAGTCGACTGCGTTCGTCTACCTCAGGAGACAAGCTTATGTGTGGGGTAGTGGGCCTGAGAAGTAGACATTGGTCATCACCACAGCAACGGACATTTGTTGAGTTTGCCAGATTTTCATTTCATGTATCCTTTATATCATTTTCGGCAGCAAGGTTTGGAGACATCAGTTCTCATTTGGCGACCTGGCATTTGTTAAGGTGACCTTATGCTAAGCATTGAGACCTACAACGGGTCCCTTATTATCCAGAGTCCACTTTCTAGATGGGTGAGCATCATACTTTGCCAGCTGCACCCCCAGTCAAACACATAGTCTGAGGAAACCCCCCTCCCCCAGTAGGAAACTGGACACCAAGGAGTGCTCTTGGCAGAAACAACAACACCAGTGTACATAAAAAGATGAATTTTAAAATGTCTAGGTGTATCTAGACATAATAGTGAAGTAAGAATCTACTTTTGATTGATGACTACAGATTAAGGTATCTTGGCTGGTTCAACCAAAACACAAACAATGTGCAGATGAAAAGTGTGACAATCTTCAGCAGAATACTGACCCATACATATTCATGACCATGCCAGGACTACAGTATCCACACTGACTTCCATTATTATCAGCGAGTCTCTCTTGAATGGCGTGAAATCCAGTCTTGTGATTACCAAGGCCCTCAATAGTGGTAATCTCCCAACCATCACAGGCATAGAGAGGACACAAGCACTGCACAAGAAATTCAAAGCATTCAATGCTAAACTCAAGTTAATGTTATACTCAGTGTTATTCCTAAGAAGCCAACTTCAAAATAAGATAAAGTATGAACAAAGTGGTTAATCAAAAAGGCAAAATACCACCCAAGTATGTACTCCACTGAGACCACAGCACAAACATAGAAAACAAGTATTGTCAACTCATTCAGGGCTCAGCTATTCAGGTATCCATAAGGGGTAATCAAATTATTGTTTTCTCAGTCAGGACCATAAACCCCTTGTTAATCTGCATTTAGTTACCCAGTTCAACTGAGACAGTTAGATGACTAACAGCAAGGTTCACAAAAAAACTACTTTCACTGACCACGCCTGTCAATTTCAAAAGCCTATCGTGTTTGAACCACACCCATGATTTACAACTGTTAACAAAATTCTAAACCATTATGAGGATTAGTTACACCCTCCAAGACCAAAATATAGTTTTATTTTTGTGAGGGTCAACAGATTCAGTTCAGCGATAAGGAATTCACCACTGCAGCTATACGCAGGACCACATCCAAAAGCAACAAAGCTAAAGTTGTGATAGGATAAGGAATTTCAAACTGATACTATAGCACACTTTTTAAATGTGATTTTAAATGTTGATTGTTTACACTACTGTTCACTGGCAAGCCAACAACATTCACAGGACAAATCACATTACCGAATTGATGGCTTGTGATCTACTCTTCTTTGTCACAGGATCAGTGTATGTTGCCGTGACAACACAGCAGCCACACCCACCCTCGAAGCACATCTTCTTGGTACCCTTGAGGTGCAGTTCATCGCGAAGGTAGGCAATGAGTGACGTCTGAGTTGAGAATGTGGTGGCAACTACAGAAAGAGTTGAGATTACATAATATTGACATTAATAAACATTTCCACTTGTTTGAAACACATTTTATTAATCAATGGATATTTATCACTATCGTTACTGTCTTCTTTATGTCGTTAAAACATTGACTTCTACTGCTGATTACAAACCAATTTTTAAAAATCATGTTAAGCTTGGAGGTGGGGTAAGTAACCAGCATAGTGGCTTAGAATTTTGGAGATGGTTGTAAATCATGATGTTGTTCACCTACAATAAGCTATTTGAAATTGACATGTAAAGTCAGTGAAAGTAGTTCTTTGTGAACCCTGCTCTCAGTCATACAACTGTCCCAGTTGGACTGTGTAACTAAACACAGATTAAAAAGGGGTTTATGGTCGATGGATGAAAAAATGTTTTATTACCCCCAATGGGTTTTGAATAGCCAAGCAGCAAATGTCATTGATTTTTCACACAACATGTGACACAATTTTACCAACATAAACTAAGATATCATATCAAAAAGTGCAAAGCACTGTCTACTAGAATTTAGAGTTTGACCTGACCCAAAATAGTTCAAATAATAAGCCCCCAGATAAAACCTAATTGTTGAACTGTCTCTGTGCCCAATGATCATATCAGGAAGACTCGTGACTGTGACAGAGAGCATAGTCAAAAGAAACAAGTTAGACATTATTTTGCTGAGTCTGTTATCTTGACTATATTACACAAAATATAAAACCAACATTCATTTTCAACCAAAACTAATTCTCACTTCCTGCACCATGCGTTCTGAAACTCATTTCTTCTGTTATTGTAACATATAATCTAATGTGCTAAAGTACGTATGCCCCCCCGAGAACAAACTTCAATTCTGATGCAGTATACCTGATATACTTTTTAAAATGGTTTGGTGTGAGACTACACTTCTCAGTTCAGTACCGAGGCATAAAATCAATACAAGAAACATCAAGTTTTGGTTTTAATACTAAAGACTAAGTTAATATCATTACCTTGATGTTGAGTTCCATTGACAGTTATTGTGATACTGTCCTTTGGTTGACTGGTGTACTTAAACTTGAACACATGGCCACAGTTGATACAGTTCCCCTTGTATATTCCAGATGATTGGATACCGTGCAGGGGCAAGTGTCTGGAAAATGCTCTTGAAATGTAGTACACAAGACCATATCTATACAGTTAAGTGGTGATTTTACAGAAATACATCTGAAATACTGTGAGACAGACAGGTGTTGTTGGTGGTAGTAAATAGTGAAAATACTTTGTATTTGTAATTACTTTTCATATATTCAAGTTTAAGTTTTAAAATCAGCTAATTTTGTTTTTATTTTTTACACTTTTATACATTTCATTGCAATTCTATGAGATTTGTTTTTGTGAATTTTAAGAAAACAGAAAACCGGTTTTTGAAATGAACATAAACCAATATTCTTATCTGATTTTCAGATATATATAACCATGCTAGTAATTTCCGGAAGCGAAACGTGAGAACTGACAATTAAAGTAAGCCTTTTGGAAAATGACTTTTATGTGAAAAGTATTAATGAAGTTATAGCAAAGTTGGATGATGAAAATGCAAAATTACACAATAAATATACAAAATGGGAAATGATTAAAATGAAAATCAGGGAATACGTCATATTTCTTTCAAAAAACAAAAGAGACACAGGATAATTCATAGAGAAGAAGGCTATATTAAGACATTAAATGATTTGATTGTTAAAGTTGAAAAATATAATTCAGATTGTGAAAAGCTGGGACAGAGCAAAAATGTAATTACAACGATTGAAGTAAGGTTTAGTGGCAATAGAAAAAGGAAGGTAATTACAAATATTTTCTTCTAAGAATAAAGAAATTACAAAAAATAAAAAGACCAAATGAAAAATAAATAAAAGATCGGAATATATCAAAAATGAAATATTTGATTATGCCTTCAAAATATACATTAAAGTAGCAGTCGACATTTGTAATTTGAAAAAAGCCCAGCAGAATTTCCAACTTTTTGACAAAGATTTAATTTTTCAAGCTTTAAAACAGTAAAAATAACAAATCACCTTTTGCAGATGAGCGGGGTTATCAATGCAAGGATATCAAGGATTCTCTTCATGCATGAACAGTTTTGAAGTGTGGGATGTTTGTCTACCCAGCAAAATAGAGAATTACAACTACCACAGAGCTCAGTGACCCTGTAACTATGGTGATGTCCAACAACTATATTTTCCCTGTATCTCTCACTACGGCCATAGACGTCACATTAAGATGTCTATGTCTAAGGCTTAGAACTGTGGCCTGTGAGTCGTGACGCCAGACAAAAGGCGCTGGATTTCGCCACAGCCGCTGACGTAATCAAACGGGCTATTTTCATTGCGGTAATGATGGCGCGAAAATTTCACACTTTCCTTCCCTTCTATACTCTATAGCCGCTCAGGTGATCAGCTACCCGTACCCATCCTTTTCAAAACAATGAGCGCCGGGCGCACAAACCCACAGTGAAAACCAAGCCACCGTGCCCTAATGTCGATTAGGCCTACACAATTTTATCTCACCTCGACTTGCAGTTAGGACACACTGCATAGCTAGTTCCTGTAGCTTGGTCCTCGTGAAATTCACTAGACATCTGGCTACGTGATGAGAAACGAGAAGAAATGAACTGGACCTTCGTAGCACTCAACGCAACCTCCCTGACCCACATAGATAGGCCTACGTACTACGCGAGGTAAATTCCGCGGCGCCATTTTTAAGTTAGAACCAGAGATCCTGTATCTATTAAAATCTTTGTTAGAACCAGGGGTAGAGTTCAGTAACACTAACACCTCTAAAAATTAAAACTTCACGAAATTACGTGAGATATTGACGTGTATTTTAAATGAGAACACGCGATCTTGATTAGATTTTAGCGAGGTCCAACCGACAGTGAACTACACTAGGTTTACCGGTTTCCCACGGACGGAAGGAATGCGCGATGACCGTCCAGATGATGGAGTGTCACAGCTTTCCGTGCCATGTTGTGTAACGACTGTCGGATTGGTCCTAAGTGGAATATTTTATTTACCGATTTGGATTGACATTAGCACATTAAAATAGAATGTCACATATTTATCTGTTCAAATACTTCACATATACATTTAACAAATTATGTTGGGATCTGTTGGGCCCGGACCAAGGTGGTTGAGCCGGGAAACTGGTAATTAAGTTCATACCCAAGTCAACTATAGCAGCTCCGGCAAATCAGTTTTCAAAAGTGTTCAAAACTATTTTGTTTTGTAAAATATTGATTAAATCAAGCAATCATGTCATATTTATTTAAATGACTGTTACATTATGGACTATAATGGAAATAAGTCTTAGACTTTTTATAGTGTTCTTGCAATCGTACAGTTCTCTTATTTTTTGTCTTGTTTTTATGTTTTTCTTTTATTTCTCTGTACTTATGTGATTCTTAATTTACTTCTACTGCTGCTGTTGCTGCTGCTACTTTATATATTATTCTTTAAATATTATTCAATTTCGTTATTTAATAATTTCCAGACGTCATTGGTGGGTGGCAATCGCGATAGGCGTGTATGTGGGGCGGGGTTGTCGAGAAAAATTAGGGAACGATATGGAAAAGAGAGAAATTCGGCAACCCTCTGAGGTCCCGTATCAGGACATTGACGGGGGTCCCATTTTTGCAGCATATCGTCTAAACGCACTTGCATACGTCTGACTTACATAATTCGTACATGTATATGTATTGCGAAACAAAAAATGATAAAATTTGTAAAGCGCAGCTATCTGGGGACAAAGCTTACCTGTATTGCTATGCCTTTAGGCCAATGGGTCTATACCCGAAATAATACTTAATTTAGGAGTGGTTCGCATATATTAGCGCATACGCCTAAGTTTCGAATATAAACCCAGCTAATGTCCTCAGCATAAGCCCATACATTAATTCGCTTATAGGCACACCCGCTGTGCTTCCTAATTTTTACGCTTGCCTCCATATTTGGAGTTCCTTGGTGCACTTTCAAGAAATTTGGTCAGTCTAATACATAGTTTTTGTTACCGTATTGCTGCGCCTTTAGGCCCATGGGCCTACATCCGGAATAACTCCTTTTTGGCGGCCTTGTTTTTATCCAAGTTGTCTCACTGAGTGGTTCGGACATTGACGTATGCCGCTTCGCATATAAGAGTTATTCCAGGGTTTGTTTTCGGCATTTCTGTGCTGATTTACCGTTGAGTTTTTACTTTACTAGTAGGATCATAATCGGAAAAGTGTTCCAAACTATTTTAATCTACGATCACTCCCAGTGTAAACTCATTACTGTTTAAGTATTGTTTATTTCTGTTTCATTTGGTACTTCGAAACATGACCTGGCTTCAGTTCACTGCTGCACTGACCTCGCTAAGAACTCTCTTCAGTGCCAAGTGGTCTTGTCCATTATAAATTTTCTGTTGATTACACCCAAATAAATAATCCACATGGCTCGTATCTCGTCAAGTGTGTCCAATTGGTTCATTGCCTCGTTTATGACAGCAGAACATCACGTTGAACTCAGTCTTCTGTCCGAAACTGTCCTCCAGACCCGTGAAAATAACGGAAAATCGTAGTTAGTGAGCCATGCCTGCTGACATGTCGATCCACTCCACTGTCCAGCAGCAAGAGAAATCTGACACCAGCTCTGTTCTATCGGACAGCTTACTACAAAATAATTGTCAACATGTGACGGACGGGTGCAGACCGTAGGTTCCCGGTGAAAGGCGACTGAAGACATTTGACGAGAAAACTTGTGAATGGCACGGTTTTATTTGCCATGATGAGCAGGTCGCGCGGTGGAATTGTTGAGATGACGCTGAGAGAGCCAATACAGTTACCCGGAAAGGTACCGCGTGACGCGAAACCACCCACATGTACCGATGGCCATGATTACGACTGATGGACCCATATTTGCATTGAGACTTAGATTTTGTCCAGAGAAGCGAGTCACAGCATGATATCGGTGAATTTTGCAGTAGAGACAGCTGAGGCAAACCGCTAAGAAATTTGCACATTTTGGCTACCAGCTGGCTCAGTCGGCTATGGCACTAATCTGGCCGAAATTTCGGGGGACCTGAATCTCATATGCGCTTCTATTCGACAGTCTTAAAAATTATGGATCCAACGAGCAGTTGAAGAAAAACAGCAAAATGTTTTTTCTTTTCAATTTTCATCAATTAACTAATGATGAGCTTTAGGCCTGGGCTTACCAAGGCAAGCTCGTTTCCAGAGATGAAAAGAAGAGCGAAGATTTGAATAACTAGATCATTTATTATCATAGAGGTAGCCTACAATACAACGTAAGAGAATAGATAAATAGTAGTAAAATAATATTATCCCTGGAAAGATGGGTAATAAAAAACACCCAACACAAGTGGCAACAGCTCATACCTATGAAAAGTTAAAGTCTAAAGATTTCTATCCTCATTGTAACATAGTGGTATTGTTGTGCCAGACTGGAGTGATAATCTTGACAT
>NMRA01000371.1:309976-333579 GCA_002633005.1 Phoronis australis | reverse complement strand
CAAAAACATGAAAATTGATCAGAGTTCCTTTTTTGTAGCAGCGTTTGTCAAAATGTATCAACGTTAAATCTTCACAAATTACAAAGTAGCCGGTTGAACATGCCTTTCAGTTCAGCAAAAGTCGCCATGTTGTCGGTGCCGCCGGAAATGAGACTAAGTCCAACGGGAATTCTCAGCACTTTTATCACTCAATAAGTAAGAACTGCGATGCTTAAATTTAGTGAAAACTAGTGAATCGCGCAGAATAGTAAGTAAAGATATGTCTCCCTAATTTTTACCGTAAATTATCGGCGAAAATAATTTATACTAAGTTTTAAACTTGTAACTTATTCCGCTGTCGTCCAAGATGGCCGAACCGATCCAAACAAGTGTCCCAAATTTCGCCACAAAAATTGCAATAACTTTGCACTGCTTGGCTCGATTTTGATAATTTTTCGATTTTTATTGAGTAGGATGCATTATCTTCCCGATGATGGTAGAGAATTTTTTCAAAACGAAAAAAAAAATTTTGGTTCGACCGCCCTACTTTAGGCCAATGGGTCTACACCCGAAATAATACTTAATTTAGGAGTCTTTACCTGTAAGTGGTTCGCATATATTGGCGCATGCGCCTAAGTTTCGAATATAAACCCAGCTAATGTCCCCAGCATAAGGCCATACATTAATTCGCTTTAGGCACACCAGCTGTGCTTCCTAATTTTTACGCTTGCCTCCATGTTTGGAGTTCCTTGGTGCACTTTCAAGAAATTTGGTCAGTCTAATGCATAGTTTTTGTTACCGTATTGCTGCGCCTTTAGGCCCATTGGCCTACATCCGGAATAACTCCTTTTTGGCGGCCTTGTTTTTATCCAAGATGTCTCACTGAGTGGTTCGGACATTGACGTATGGCGCTTCGCATGTAACAGTTATTCCGGGGTTTGTTTTCGGCATTTCTGTGTTGATTTTCCGTTGAGTTTTCACTTTACTAGTAGGATCATAATCGGAAAAGTGCTCCACACTCTCTACGATCACTCCCAGTGTAAACTCATTACTGTTGAAGTATTGTTTATTTCTGTTTCATTTGGTACTTCGAAACATGACCTGGCTTCAGTTCACTGCTGCATTGACCTCGCTAAGAACTCTCTTCAGTGCCAAGTGGTCTTGTCCATTATAAATTTTCTGTTGATTACACCCAAATAAATAATCCATATGGCTCGTATCTCGTCAAGTGTGTCCAATTGGTTCATTACCTCGTTTATGACAGCAGAACATCACGTTGAACTCAGTCTTCTCTCCGAAACTGTCCTCGAGACCCGTGAAAATAACGGAAAATCGTAGTTAGAAGTGAGCCATGCCTGCTGACATGTCGATCCACTCCACTGTCCAGCAGCAAGAGAAATCTGACCAGCTCTGTTCAATCAAGCAGCTTACGACAAAATAATTGTCAACATGTGACGGACGGGTGCAGACCGCAGGTTCCCGGTGAAAGGCGACTGAAGACATTTGACGAGAAAACTTGTGAATGGCACGGTTTTATTTGCCATGGTGAGCAGGTCGCGCGGTGGAATTGTTGAGATGACGCTGAGAGAGCCAATGCAGTTACCCTGAAAGGTACCGCGTGATGCGAAACCACCCACATGTACCAATGGCCATGATTACGACTGATGGACCCATATTTGCATTGAGACTTAGATTTTGTCCAAAGAAGCGAGTCGCAGCATGATATCGGTGAATTTTGCAGTACGGACAGCTGAGGCAAACCGCTAAGAAATTTGCACATTTTGGCTACCAGCTGGCTCAGTCGGTTATGGCACTAATCTGGCCGAAATTTCGGGGGACCTGAATCTCATATGCGCTTCTATTCGACAGTCATTAAAATTATGGATCCAACGAGCAGTTGAAGAAAACTGAAACAGCAAAATGTCTTTTCTTTTCAAATTTCATCAATTAACTAATGATGAGCTTTAGGCCTGGGCTTACCAAGGCAAGCTCGTTTCCAGAGATGAAAAGAAGAGCGAAGATTTGAATAACTAGATCATTTATTATCATAGAGGTAGCCTACAATACAACCTAAGAGAATAGATAAATAGCAGTAAAATAATATTATCTCTGGAAAGATGGGTAATAAAAACAGGCCAAGACAAGTGGAAACAGCTCATGCCTATGAAAAGTTAAAGTCTAAAGATTTCTATCCTCATTGTAACATAGTGGTATTGTTGTGCCAGACTGTAGTGATAATCTTGACATTTGATAAGTTGAAAGCATGCCTTACCATAGAGGGTAAATGAGTATTGGCTAGTATCAATAATGTGACCGGTCAAAATACATGCCACAGTAGGCCTAGGCCTAAATTAAACATTTTATAGACAAAATGCAACTTATAAATGCAATTATGTTCAAATAGTAAATAAAAAATATCGATGCATTTACTTATATTCCAGTGGATTATCTTTTTACAAAAACATTGCATGGCTAACCAGAAGCTTCTACTCTCAGTTTACATTCCAAGAAAGGCTAAGATGTCCATTCATAATGCCACAAAAAGGTCAACTGAGTGCAGATCTAGTAAGCAAATCTACCAAACCAGGAAGTGGACATTTAAACAATTGATTAAATGTGAATCTTCAGCACAGTCAGACCAAGAAGAATACACTCATAACCTGCTCCACCATTTCATTCTCTGGGATTACTAACTTTACTGATAACTGGTGGTGCACTCAAGTCAAGTCGCCCAATCATTGCTCAGGTAGATTACTCAACAGAGGTTGAGACATATCAACAAAGGAGCAGCAGTTGAAATGAACGTTATTTCTCCTTTCCTCTGTAGGTTGTTGTTAGCCGATTTTACATGTTTAAAAAAAAATGTCCAACTGTCAATTACAGTTCAGTTTTTATAATCTGCAATGTCTCAAGTCATTGGGAAAGACTAATGCCATGAACAGTTATCAATGACATCCAACTCTAGTCTGCTCCCTAATCCCTAAACAAGAGTTCAGGCACTATGGTAATTGTAGCCCCCAAGTGGTAAGCACTCATAGTGGTTGGTTGGGAAATGCTTGTTTAACCTAGTGTATTGTTACCTCACCTCTGTCCACAATGCTATCAACTCTTTAGTAACTTTCAAAGATGATAAGGAACCCGAACAGGATAAATACTTTATTCAAATGCCATAAATGCGACAATTGAATACTTTTACTAAGAGTAACATAGAATCCACTACATTGCAGGAAGACTTCAGAGCACTGTGTGACTTTGTGTCGCCTGTACAACCTGCAGTTCATCAAATATACTTGGTGTGATGTGGACCAGATTATATTGCAGGGAGATGTAGAGATCTCTGTGACTTAGCGTCACCTGTACAAGCTGCAGTCTACTAATATACTTGGTGTGACGTGGACCTGATTATATTGCAGGGAGATTTAGAGATCTCTGTGACTTAGCGTCACCTGTACAAAATGCAGTCCACTAATATACTTGGTGTGATGTAGACCTCATTATATTGCAGGGAGACTTCTGAGCTCTCTGTGTCTTAGTCTGGCATGCACAACTTACAGTCCATTACTTGATCAGAAACTTTGTTGAATCAACCATGCAAGCCATGTGTAAACGTTCAATTGTAGCAGGGGCATCTGTAAGACAGGAATTAAGTGTGAAAAAGTTCTGCATTGTTTTCACGTTAGAGCAGTGCCAAGTTTTCTCCAGAGACGAGTGACCCGAATTTTGTTCACTACATTCAGGCACGATCAGGCTTGGGTGGTATCAGCACTTCAAATTTTGAGCCTGATCCCCCAGCAGGAGCCAGTTAATATGTGGCTCTGGGCTGGATTGCATAAAACTTCAAAATTATCCGCTGGATAAAGTTTGTTACATTATGTCAGGTTTATTGTTCAAGAATAACAACGTAGCACTTTATGTGAATGGGCCCTGATGTCCAATTTGGTTGTGGCTGTCCACTGTTAAATTTTAAATTTACGCTTTCACAGACACAGACTGCTAATAAATCGCTTTGTGGAGAAACTTGATATCCCAGATGTGTAATGAAATCAGGCACAACACCATGGTCCAGGAAGAAATTTCATAACTAAAAGATCTTTTTGGTTCAGGAGAAAACATGACAATGGGAAATTTGAACAACTGTTAAATAGACATAAATGATTCATTTACTTTTTGGTCACATGACAGGGAAACATGAAGTGCATTTTCTTTCCGTGTTGCATAAAAATAAATGCGACGCGTAACAAAATATTAAAACGCAACTTGTTTCAATGACAAGTGGCACAAGGGTGTAATTTTGTTAATAAGTTTTTTAGCCACAATTCTAACTTTTATGCTTTAAATGACTTCCCAAAATACGTCTGATCAAAATGTGACCATGAAAGCTTTTCACCAAAACATACCACAAGAGTTCTTTGTATCAGAATTATTTTTTTGACAGCAAACAAATACCTGTTTTTTTTAAGACGATATGCACAATTTTAAAGCAATTTCTGTTCAAAATCTATTTGCCAAATCTGTAATGAAATATATAGAGGCTAATGTAAACATATGCCACAAGGGGGCACAGCAGTAATCGAATCCATAGGAACATTCGCTTGTGCCGTCCCGTTCATAATCAGAACATCTCTGGGAAAATTCAGGGATATCTGTGAACGGGATTTTGATGCCACACAAGCTGATGGAGGTGACATAATTCGACATTACACAATAAATACATAAGTGGGAGCATAAAAATCACTCATTTTCTACTAAAAGCTGCACCCTCAGGCATATTTTAAAAAATACAAATATTTACAGATCCAGACATGAAGCCACAGAAAGATTCTTTTCTAAAATGTACTAGTCAATGAATATTTATTAATTTGCTACTTATTATTCCGTAAGAAATCTGTATGCATTAGTACAGCTGTACTCACTCATTGGGAAGTAGACGTCATGACCCATGTCTTTTCTGGCTGCCTCCACTGCATGCTTAGCAGCCAATAAAACTGCAAAACTTATACATGTTGGGGGCTCACCAATAGCTGAAAGAAATTACAACTTACGTGGGTTAGGGGTTCTGCAATAGCTGAAAGAAAGTACACCTTGTATGAGGTGTTGGTTTACAAATTACAGTTGCAAACTTGGATAGGGTTAGTGGGTATTTCTGACTTCTTTCTTGTGGGTATTCTACATCTTTCTACCTTTGTTGATAAATGCGACAAAATTACACATTACAGAGTTACTGACGACACAACCACAAGAACGTCTAACAAATATTTAAGAATAGTCTATTATATATTAGGTTCATGTACTCGCATTTTTGTACAACATACAGATTTTTACCTTTACTACCAAGAACCCCTAATGGATTGGGCGCATTCTTGAGAAGTGACACACGGAAATCCACTGGAATATCCTTAGAGGCAGGGGGCTTGTATTCCTGAGGCGAGATCAAACTACCAATAGAGGTCGCCATTTTAAATAAATTGCGCAAATATTTTCAGTCAACAAATGAAAGGCCAATTAAGAGACATATTGCTTGAAAGTTTGAGACACATTAAGACAGCAAATGAAAACCTCCCTCAAATACTGATTGGTTGTTAATTAGACCCTCTGACCTGGCTTGAAACAACTACAGTCTACTGCGTACTGTCAGAATAACACGGTCACAACAGAAATAAAGTATATGCTACAAATTCAGACAAAATGACCCAGAATTCCCCTTCACACCTTCACAACAGCTGGGCAGAAGCCAAATTCATAGTCAGAGTAGTCTCCCCCGGTGACTGAGAATGAAGGGCAGTTAGTCACATGGCAAAACTATTTTTAATTAGAATTTTGCTGTCACAGTACATTGTCCTTACCATTGATTTTTGCAGTTAACAGAATTATGCGTCACATTAACTGAGAAATGATATATTGTCTGATTACCTTTGTCATGTAGTGAATGTACTTACCCAAGTTCCTGCAGTCAAGCACTGCCCTGTCTTCTGGTCATACAGCTTCTCCTCGGTCAACATACCCCCCATACCCATCGTGAATCCACCCTCTATCTGACCAACGTCTATTTCTGGGTTGATGCTGAGAAATAAAATACAAGGTCAAAGGTGCTCTGAAAACAACTTCTGTAAAAGATGATTTTTTGTTCAATGTCACTAACAGAAAACTAGTAAAAATTATTCAATTTGAGACAAAATAGGTGCTGAAATTGCCATGTTTCTATTTTTCACAGGCTTGCCACATTGTTGCTAATACTCAAAATTTCCATCAAATGTTGTTTGCTAATATCTAGGCCATAAAATCATGCTAAAATCAAAGTAAATTTTCCTGAAAAGTTATTTTTGTTGACAAAATTAAATTTCACCTGTACACCATCTAGTGTCTCAAACTGAAGACTTTTCACTGTATATGCCATTCATACACAGATCTACCACTCACTGCCAGTCCACAACATTTTATAGGTTTTACAATTCATTTTCATCAAATGTCTGTTCTACAAATCCTTAGCTGTAAACCCACCTTCAATGAAAAAACAACTTTGATTTAGACCACTTTCTGCCAAAAAAATTGTCGCAAATTATTCGGAGAATGAGCGTCATTTATGGATTTGGGAGAATATTGACAGCTCATTAAGTCACTTGCCAGAGACCAGTCTCAATCAGTTTATACAGTTATCCAGCAAGGCCTCAAGCAGCCACACAGTGTCAGATCTTGTCAAATAAAGCCCTGAAATTTTTTCTAATCCAAGTAAAGAACAAGTTGGAACCAATTTCATAAAGGCACGTCATCTAAATCAAGGATTTACAGCACTTTTAATACAGCAACTTGTTTTCATTTTTTGTTTTACTTATCATACTTCAAAGGTGTTACTTTATATAATTATGTGAATTAGATGTGAACACAAACCAGTTCTCTCGCCAGAAAAAAACTGTAATAAAATCCCCATAATCATCCACACCCACCTAGTGCCCACGTCCATCAATAGGTCAACTCTGTTGGTCTGGTTCTCTCCAGTTAGCACGTCTAGCTCCACTTCAGTTACACACACTCCATAGCAGTTGTAGACAAAACCAGACTCTAGGCCTTCATTTACTCTGAAAGGGAATGAAAGTCACATCAGTATGCCATAAAAGTTAACATTTTAAGTATTACTTTTTGATGTGGAGTTTCTGGTTTGAGTGGGCGATTGATTTATAATGCATTTCATCAAAATGTAATTGCACCTCTTGTGGTGCCTCGATCGCGCCTAAGGCCTACTGTCCACCTCCAGCTTGCACGTGTGGTCTATGTAAAACGTGGTGAAACACTTTGAAATTAAGTGAAAATTATTTATTAAAAACACTAGCTCTCGAGTCTAGTAGGAGTTGTCTTCATCAAATACGAAGACAAATGGCACGAAAGGCTTGTCACCAACATGTTCTGAACTACAAAGGGTAAGGACGTGAGAAAGTGAAGAAACTGGGAATGGGAAAAGTTAGAAGGAGTGGCTCATTTGGAATGTGGTTTATTAAGACCACCGTTCTCCTGGGTGTTGAAAAAATCAAGATTTGTTTAGATCTCCCCACCAGCACACAGACCATGAGGTTATCATTGCTATGGTCATGTGACATAAAATATTTATATATTCATGTACTATTAATGTAACAATTTCTGAGAGTACTAGAAAGAATTTTGAAATCAACTTAAGCCATTCTACCTATGAGCAAAATTGTCCTAATCTCTTCATAAAAGAGAGATCTTTTAAAAACATGAGATGTTCACTTACAGGAATCTGTATGCCAAATCTACGCCATCATTGTAACACTTATGGACTACATCTGTCCATGTAGCTGTAGCAGGAAGACTGTCTCTCACTGGTTTCATTCTCTCCTTCAGTTTACTGCAGCACTGGATAGCACCCTGACAGAGGAACATTGACACCATGAATACCACATGACTGGATAGCACCCTGACAGAGGAACATTGACACCATGAATACCACATGACTGGATAGCACCCTGACAGAGGAACATTGACACCATGAATACCACATGACTGGCCATTTAAAAACACCATGAATGAAAGAATGAATGAATGGATGAATGAAGACTGCATGTGTCCATGTGCAGTGCAATAACAAAGAAACAACAGAAGTAGCGTTGGGGCCAAGTATAGTTTAGGTAAGATGGTGCTAACCAATCGCTACATTATACAATGTGAAGAGAGCGCGATGCCTAAACATCATACAGTTGCTACAATACAAGAATTCATAGGGTATGTCATCAAGTCAAAATAAATTTATGTAAGGTGACATTACAACACTGAACAGATTGAGAATTAAATAGAGAACAAATACTAGTGGTTCTACAACACATGGACTACTGAGCCATGAAAGGTAATACATGTTGTGCTACGATGAGCAAAGTCTGTTGCAGGGACAAGCAAAACATTCATTGGCATTTGTCAGTGAAAGACTGACCAGACCGTGCTTTTGCTTCATAGCAATTTCAACGTCCAGACTATTTTCTTATCATCATGCTAAGTTTTAATTTCTTCCCCCTATTTTTAAAAACTAAACTTATAATTGTAGTTAATATCAAAATGTCTACCTGACTATCCCAAAATGCAAGTATTTGATTTTTATTATCTCAAACTGCAGCACTACATGTTCCCATTAGAAATTTCCAAATTTCACATTGAACTGAAGAGTAGATTAGTGGCCTATTAGCTTACATAGCAGACGAGTTCACTGGTTACACTGGCCCCTGTCCAGAAAGAATTGGAGTTGGTCAGAGAATTGTTTGGCTGTATTGTGACCATGTCCAGAGGTACGCCTAGTTCAAAGGCCACTGTCTGCAGCACCTGAAACATGATATGACTGGCATAACAGCACTCCACATTTTAAGAATAGTTGAAAATTAAAACATTTTCTGAATGTATACAAATTCTACAAGCAGTACCATCAGAATTTCCTTGCCATGATGGCAGAGTGCAAACAGTTAATGTAACTCTACATCAGAGTAGTTGGAATGACCAGTCATGACAGGTCACAACTGGTCCTGACAGGTCACGACCGGTCATGACAGGTCACGACTGGTCATGACAGGTCACGACTGGTCATTACCCATCATGAAGGGGGCACAGAAATTTGTCTCATTACTTTTGTCATATACCTCATTGGTCAGTTATTCTTTCTTTGTTATCATGGCTTCCTTTCACAGTCAAGCTCATAATTCACAATACGTATTTTGACGTTTTTCAACCAATCACCTCAGTGGAGTCTGCAGTATAGTTTTGTAGCATTTTTGGTAACATTATGAGCAACATTCGCTTGCACAATAATTCACATTTATTTATTTCTTTTCAGTACAACACGGAACCCAAAGTTTTTCAAGAGCTTTCGGTGGAATGTGACCAAGCGATTTCTACTTTTCCAGTAACGTTGTCAAATTTAATCAGTCAGGAGTCTGCGTTGGTTTTACATAGTGCAGATTCAGCAAAAATGCAATACTCCTACATCGTTTTGATCTGCTAATTTCTGATGCATTTTGGACTTGGAGGAGGTACCTAGACCGTATCAAGGCTAAGAATTTTAAAAATGACGGGAGTTGTTCACAGACAACAGACCTTTTGAAATTGATGTGCAAGCTCAGTGAAAGTAGTTCTTTGCAAATCCTGCTCTTAGCCATAGGACTGTTTCAGTTAGACTGTGTATGCAAACACACCTTAACAAAGGGTTTGTGGTTCAGGGGCCCCTTGCAAAAAACTGACCTAACCTCATTTTTGACTGAAGTCTACAATTTGTCTCCACTGTCAAACTTTGAAAATCCCACGTCCAGTAAGATAGTCAAAATTAAGACAAAACTTAAGTCAAATTTAAGATCTCTTTCTTGAAAGAAACTAGAGACAAATTAAAATTTTATCTTAAAATTGATTGAAATTTAAGATTTGTCTTCGCTAAATCACTTTTCTGGGAATGGGCCACTGACTGAGAAGATAATTTCTTAACCTTCATGGATTCTAAATAGCCCAGCCTGGAATTTGGAAGCTGTAGAATATTCAAAAACAGAATTTCGCTTGATTAACCGCAATATCAAAAGCAAATTTGCATACAATGTCAAAAGGTCAACAACAAATTCACTGACAAAACAAGAAATGAAATCCTGAAGATAGATTAAGTCTACAAACAGATATCCTAGTTACCTTGACATCACAACCTTGTCCAGTCTCGACACCACCATGAGCTACACCAATGGTTCCATCGCCGTTAAAGATGGTGACAAAAACAGCATATCTTATAGATTGCCAAACAGCACCATACTTAAGAGGTACAATTGAAAGAGCCTTCTTTTTCCATCTGTTTGACTGAAACATCACCACTGTACTGTATAGCTTCACCGACATTTTACATGGACATCACATTGCTGAACATTGTTACATTAAGAGGAAGCAGTTCTGAGACAACAAAAAATTTGCTTTCAATGCACTTTTAACAATTTCCATTGAAATGATTTTTTAAAGCACCATATTGCACACCGTATTATAGTATTCAATAAGTATTAATCTTCATTATTTCTTCAGAACAAACTCCAAATATAGTAGTGAACATGAATTGCTTTTTCTGCAGTGAAGGTAAGACTTAGAAATGTGACTAATTCCTCCACTCACATTGTTAAATGTCTCAATCTCCAGCTGTCTCTTGGTAAAGTCACTAGATGTCTCTAGTTGTCCAATTAGACCGTCAACATTCCAATACTTCAGGGTCATCCCAGTTGGAGTAACCTGAAACATGGTTCCATCAATTACAGTATCTGATAAGGTCACACGTTATAAAGTCAACTCATAAACTAATTTCAACAAATACAGAGGGTGAAATTTCCATGTCCATGTCAAAGCTTATTCAGAGTCTTTACCAAGTAGTTGCGTGCAACCACTTTCACTTACGCAAAATGTACGGATGAATTTTGATGAAAGACATGCTAGAAATTGGCCACAAATCAATTATTTTTATTTCGGCAGTGAGCACGCACCGGCGAAGATCCCACACCATGATCAGGTGGTCTCATCACATGCTCAAATATTCATACACACATGCAAACTTTAGTATTCATATCATTGAGATTAGAAATCTCACTGAGCAAGTACACAAACAAGTCAAGTTAATCTCGTGTTCAAGCAGCAACAACATAATTATTTCATGGTAGAACGAATGTTCATAGGTGGCGCTGTTACATAATATACGGAATAAAGTAGTAACCTATCAGCGACATGTTTATGTTTGCGGACTTAGCTTTCCGATCCGTCCTGTCTAATATTTTCAGAGAACACTAGGTGGGCACATAACACAGACCCTTTAACACCCTACAGAATGCCCTGGTTCACCTGAGAAACAAGTCAGACAACAAGAAATGCAGGGTGATACACATGATTGAGTGCCCTGATTGTCCAGCAAAACAATGAAGGTGGGTCTGTTCAGAATTTAGGAACCAGACTAAAAGAACATTTTAACATATCATCTGACAACCCTACAGCTGTAGAAGGATACTGTATAGACACATCGCAATGCATTTGTCAACCTACAGTCGAAATACTATCCAGCTAAAATAAATATTGGAATATCATACAAAAAACAGAAACGCAGTCAAAATCATGAGCCATAAACCAAACAAAGACAGTGCATTACCAGCAATTTACCATGGCCTCCTTGAAAGTAACAGCCACCAGGTGGTGTCTGATAGCTGCCAAGGACTACCCACAGGTGGTCACATGACACGAAGATTCCCGCCAGTACCCTGACAAAAGGCACAGCACGGTTACGAAAGCTAAGTCCACAAATACAAACAGGTCACCGACAGGTAACTATTTTATTCCCTAAGTACATATAATGTTGAAAGTATGCTTAGTTCGAGAAAACAGTAAAAGTAATTATGGGAGGAAATAAGAGTCGTTTATTCCGAAAATATGAAGTGGTCATTACCTGGCCTTGTTTGTACAAATTCAGTTTCTTTATCTCTGATGGATCTTTGTTCAAACTCTTGGCTACATGTTCTATAATGCTTTCCACGAAAAATGTAGCTTGAGATGAACCTGTAATTGCACAAAAATAACAAATAAAATTATGTATCATACAAAATGTTAATATTGAAATGGGTAACAGGACACCAAGCCCAGTTTTAATCTAAAACAGGCTTTGGTATTAGTTTAAGTAATTTGTAGTTTCTTTGTATGATACATGAATTAGTTTGTTAAAACAGGTGACTTTATCAGCTAAATCTGTGAAACAGAAAGCTTCAAAAATTTGGATCAGGGTTTAAAATTCTTTACAAAGCCTGCTAAAATTGAAAAATAATGGTTTGGACAATCACTTAATGGACGAGTAGTGGAAAAGATCACATAGCACATAGATTTTAGAATTGCAGGATCCACCTCATAAAAACAGAGAAGTGTTTTAGCAGAAAAAACTTTTTACCTCTCAGGAGTAGATCGTTCCTATTAATTATTGAATAACAGATAAAAGAACCACTTCTTGATCAAATCACGAAAATAGAGTTGAGATTTATCTTTTGAAAACTAGTCAATCTAAACTGTAGAGCTCCTAAGGCAGACAGGTTTGCGTGACTGGTAAAACTAAACATACACTCACCTGGAGCACGAAGATAGGTGTTGGATGGTGTATTTGTCATGCACTTCTTTGGAATCACTTCCCAGTTAGCACAATAGTACGCTGAAATAAAATATACAGTAGGAGATAATGGAGCAGTGAAGGGACATAGAGCATATAGAGCAAGAGGCAATGGAGCTGAGAAGGGACATACAAACAGCATGAAATCCTTCCTCAAAAATGTTTTAACAGGTACCTTCATGATTTCTGCATACACGTACTTTCAGTATCTTTTGTAATCCTGGCATCCTGGTACGTAACAACTTCTAGGCAGACGTATGCCAGGAAGTTATTACCCATCAGGATTACAAAAGCGACACGTAAGACTCAAGATGCTGAGAACATATTAACCATTAAACAAGATGAGGATTGACTTGGAGAAATGCAGCCCAACCAGTTCTATCCACATTCTAGGATGGGCCAGTCATCAATACATTGACTCTGTTCACTAGGTAAGTAGTGAAGGTAAGATCATTATACTGTTTGTTATCAGACCATATCTAAATAGAAGGCCTGTCAGCTAATTATACATAAACCATAACTCACAATAGAAGCTGGGTCTTAAAGAATATGGATCAAACCAGGTTGTGATGACAGGTTCTTATTTAAAGGGTATGTTCACAGCACAGCATGATACAGTATACACCTAGCAGTGAAGAAACATAACGACATAACGACAACCTACATCAGAAATTGTTTAACAGCTACTTTCATGTTCTATGCACAAACCCACACGCGCACGGACACACACATGCACATGCACACACACAATAGGTTTGCACCACTATAACCGGGGTGTGAATCCGACAAATCCGACAGATATTTGAAATTGGTGAAACAAACTCCTGTACTCTTTGAGTGCTCATGATACTTGGAACCCAATATGTAACAACTTATAGAGATACTCAAACAACGGCAAATAAAGGTTTAACTGACGTGTACAAAGATACATCAGCTGTCAAACATAGCCCAAAGTACAGGTAAACAAGCTGGCAGAGAATGTCCACAAGCATCACATCCATTTGTATCCATGCAGATCTAAGTAGTATCCAGCGGGAATTCAATCAACTTAACTTAATGTTTTTCTAGGAACCAAAAGACCTTAAAACTAATAACCAAAATGAGACTACAGATAACAACCCTATGGATTCTGGAAAAGGATATGGCAACGCAAATTAAACAACATTAAACTCAAAGCGAATGGAGGGGTCAGTGCAGGACAAAAAGGCTTGGAAGGCTTTCAAAGAGGACATTCAGAATATGATGTAGACAATTGCCTTGATGGGCATGCAGCTCAGAGAAGATTGAAGGTTTTACTACAAACTGTTCTACACAACACCGCCACAGAGTGGTTTGACACAGAGGAGAGAACAAGAACTCTCAGCGAGCAAGTCCTGAATGGCAGCAGATGGAAACGAAGAGCAAAAGAAATTAGAATCAAACTAAGACAATGTGGAAAGGCATTCTGTAGAGTCCAGGAGCAATAGAAATATGATCTACAGTGCCTTAGAGATGACTTGGGACTGGAGTTCAGGTGTCTGAGAATTTGACTAGCCAAAAAGGAAAGAACAACGCACAGGGCTCAGTTTGTTAAGGACCCTTCAGACTCATCATAAACCTCATTGGGTGAAGAGAGATGAGGTGAGTTGTAGCCAATCAATGATGTTTTTGGACAACAACTCAACGCAACCCATGGCAACGTTAATCAGGAGATGTCTATTAGCAGGATTTTGTCCAAGAGTCAAGACTGTGGAAATACCAAAGAGTGAAGTACGTGAAACAAACTGGTGTAACTGGTAACGGAAGAGTGGTCAGGTGTGGCCCCAGCTCCAGGCGGCACACTGTATAAGGCTGACAAGAAATTACTTTTACTACTAACAAAACTATCATGGCTGATATTGAGAATAATTTGGATGAAGGGAAATATACCAGGTGGTTGGCAGACTGCAAAGCGTGTTTTGTTCTTAAGGAGAAATATTCTGATGTGATTAAGCAGTTGATGATGATTTCTCTGATGAGTGATGAAGGCAAGGTGCTTTTTGCTCTCCTTGCTAGAAGAATGTTATAATTCCTCATACAAAACAAACATGTAGATACTGATACATTGGACACCTGGGTTATCAGAGTGCGTGGAGCAAACAAGTGCTTTGTGAAAGGATGCACAGCCTCTGCTACACTATTCATCAGATTTTTTTCTGGAGGTAACACAACAGACTTCAGCTCATGAATATAGTTGATAATATGGTAACTACATTACCACACCTCAAGTTGTAAGGATCTGGTACCTGTTTAATTAAAAAGTCAGAACTTAACAACCTTTTTAATAAGTACCAATACTTAAAAATAAATCTCAGTAAACCTGTTATCAATATCAGAGAACAGTTGTAACTGGTTAATTCTAACTGCCACAACTGTTGCAAAAATGTATAACTTTTTTAGTCACAAATTAGGTTCTTCAATCAGTGGAAAGGCCCCTGTTATCATTTTGATATAATCATTTCACAACAATAATAGCTGTATCAAACACTCGACTCCCTACCATTATCAATCCAATATTTAAATAGCGTGACCATGCTGTCATTTGACGAACATCCTGAATCTTCGTACGCAGTCATCTTTATTCCATTCAGTTTTCCATCTTTTGTAAAGCCAACCTGAATTGAAGAGAAACAGAGTTAGGAAAATGAAAATTCAACTTTTTTCATAACTTACGGTAACTGTCTACCTTTTTTACAAAATTAATTTTTCGTCGAGTATTTTCTAAAATTGTAAGTTTCACCTCATTGCCTGAGGTTTGTGGACTGACCAAACCTTACACTCGTTCACAAGTTGGCGGCTGACATCACAGAGCTGCACACCAATTAGAAATCTTGTCTCTACTGCACAGAGGGAATATATTGAATACTTCAGCAGAGATTAGAACTTCTTTTTAATCAGTTTGTGTTGGAAATTAGTCCGAGAATAATCTGCTGAAGTTTCATCAAAATCGCTCTGTTGTAACTACTAGCACTACAATCTAGACACAAGATTGACCAAACGATTAATTAAAAACAGAATATTAAGTTCATTTCAGTTAGAAATGATTTGTTTAATGAAAAAAACTGCGCGTGTCTTTTCACTTTACTTATTAATAGCCCTTACTCTCTGGCCGTCTGAGACATTCCCATTTCTGAACAATCGTTGGCACGAGTGGTTGGTGACAGGAGTATTATCATGGCCGTTAAATAATTATAATGTAAGAATCAACTAAAGACTCCATCAAGAATCTATACAAACTGCAAATAGGTTATAGTCACCTGATAATCCATCATAAATGGATGCCGGCCTCCAATTGACACCATATTGGTTTCAAGGTCTAACTTCATGTAAACAGGTCTACAATTTGGATAAAGATACCATCACAGAAGAAAAATCTGATGTATTTAATATGTTATTGAAAAACAGGCAATAGACGGACATATGTGCCCATATTTTGAGAACCC
The DNA here is from genome assembly GCA_002633005.1 of Phoronis australis. Lineage (NCBI taxonomy): Eukaryota > Metazoa > Phoronida > Phoronidae > Phoronis > Phoronis australis. Next base: position 317,499 of record NMRA01000371.1, on the reverse strand, counting down.
GTTCGATGCTTGTTATTCAGTGGAGAAAATTGGTTCTCAAAATTCGGGCATGTTATATCCAACCATTACTGAAAAACATGCAACAGGACAAAATCTAGTCTGACGAAAGTCCAAGTAACACTAAACCATCTGCTATTAAATTTAAACTTTGCTAAGTTTCCACTACATTCATAATACAATTGTACATATGCCACTGACTTTATAGTACACACTGCATTCAACCAGCCTACTCCACAGGCAATATCATAATTTAGTCTGCACACAGGAAGTAACAATGTGAAGCTGCAGAGACAAAGCAATGTGAACAATCAGTTAAAGGGATCTTAAATGGAGACCTGTTTGTGTGGCAGGCAGCCAAGGCGCATGCACAAGACACCAAATGGTTACGCGTAATGCGAGCACCAAATGACCCACCAATACGTCGCTGGGTCAGTTGTATATGACTGTTCTTCATGCCAAGAACATGGGCTACAGCACGCTGGACTCCATCTATCCACTGGGTGGTGGGGTGCAGTAGCAGGCCATCATCTGTGGGTATGGCGCGACACACCTGACCAATACACAATGAGCAATAATGACCAATACACAATGAGCAATAATCAAAAACAGCAGATGAGGACTAGCAATGAGAGAGCCCACCAAAACAGAACTGTGTTGTAATGAGCAGGGCGTCCAATGATCAATGACAAAATAGAGGAAAATTTTTCAGATGTATTATTTTTCTGCAAATAAATAGGCTTATGTGATAGAAATATTTTTTGTGTTGTAAACTATAACTGCAAGAAACGTTTTTTGCATGAGGTCAAAATAATGATACGAAAGAGATGAAAAAAGAGGAAACCCAAAATCACCTGGAGCTTAGTGGTGCATTGTAGCTGGTGCATTGTCAACACTTGTTTGTGACAAGTTTCACTGAAGTCCATCCATATGTTCTCCAGCTAGATATTATCAGGACACACTATTCCCAAAAACAGTGGAAATTTCCCCCCCCCCCCCCGCAACTGGGGGGCGGGGCAAATATAAAACTGGCATTCACTGTTCTAGTGATGCCCAACACATCAATTCAACTTTCATCAAAAAATGGTCGGCACAAGTTTGTTATCAGAGGCCAAACAATGCTGTGTTGCAAGGTATGATGCGATTCATGTAGCCCAAATTGAACCTAGAAATATTATTGTCATGCCGTGACAATAATGGAATTGTTTTGGGAAGTTACTGACAGCAACCCGTTTACCAATATGAAAAGTGATTCTTTAAAATTGTAGGAGAATTTACATGTTAATATTTTGATGACCTTTCCACTAATTGACCTCTTCCGGTGCATTATGAGCCCCGATGAAGGAGTAATTGTTAACTCGATTAAAAGTGTGGTTAATGCTAAGAATCACAGATGTTTTACTTTAAGCACTTCAGAATACAAGATGACTGAAAAGGACAAATTTCCAGAAGAAAAATGCACCTAATGACCCCATGGTTGCACTAAATGACCTGACACTTTGTATTTCAAATTGAATTTTATGTACCAATCAGACATGTGAATTTGAACTGTCTAGCTCAAAATTTTAGTTTGCACCTAATGACCTTTGACCTGTTTTATCTGATTGGATGATTCGATTATTTCGAAAAGTAACTTTTTAAATTGTCTTTTTGACTTATACCTGTGCACCGAATTTGAAAAAGATAACTTTAAAACTGAAGGAGTAGCATTTTGAAAATTATATGACCTTTGCACCAAACGACCTCTTCCGGTGCAATATGGAATATGATTATGTAACGAATCAAAATTTATGTACTGTCAAAAAATTATATGCTGAATTTAAAGAACGTACCTGCACCCAATTTGGAGTTATTAAGCATCAAAGTTGGTCGGAAGAAGAATAAGAAGAATACGAATAAGAAGAATAACATTGAAGAAAAACCCGGGAACAACAGTACTCTGCGCTTGCACGCGCAGAGTAATAAGTGCTTTACCTGTAAATTTGCACTTTGCTCACGCATTTTGAAGACGAAAAATTACCATTGCTATTCTCTGCCTGTTTAAAGCAGGCCATATCTTTAAGTCACATTGAAAGCACTAAGAAAGGGTTTGTTTCTTTACCGTATAATAAAATTCTCTTTTTGGCATTCCAAGTAGTTAACTAGATGAATATTGAAACTTAGCAGAAGCTTAGAAAAGTAAAGGACAACTGCTGCAGTGTTAGAGATTGCATTTCAAACAAACATCAAAGACCAGAGACAAATAAGTTCAACAATAAAGTGTGCCACAGGCAAGACCCACCTGTGTCTCCATGTGAAAGTGGTACTGGCCTCCCAGATACACCTTTCCACTAACTGTGTTGGTAGACATGCTGATGGCACCTGGAATACATGTGAGATGGTGTTGGAGAAATCAAACTGCTTACAGCAATTCTTCATTTTATAGCACACAATATGGCCGACAACGGAAATGCCTAGTAGTAGTAGTAGTAGTTTTATTGACTATCAAAAATGAACAGTTGTAACAAAATAACATAAAGTTACGATAGTCCAACAAAAATGTTAACAAACAGATTAAGGAAAGAACAAACTGAACAGCACAGCTTCATTGCTTACGCACATAACACAAGTGATGAAATTCAGTTCAACAAGATAATAATTAGCAATCAGTGGGTCTAACTGACTCCAAAAAATTGATGGCAAACTGGAACGCATGATAAAAACTAGAGGTAATAGGAAGGACATATAACATTTTGTTCCTCTCATTTTCTGTTGAAAAATCAAATCTTGGTCAGGTACCCCTACAAAATGAGTCTCAATTAATATTCCTCAATTGTTTCTTGTGCCATTAAGACCACACACAGCCTTATGAGACAAAAAGAACCCAAAAAATTAAAAGGCCAGCTAGGTTTTCCAAAATTTGATTGTTTCAACTTAAATCGCCAATCATCTGTCAATTGTATCAGATATTGAAATCTGTCCAGTGTTATCGTGACAATGAAAGTTTAAGTTTAAGTAAACTTTGAAATGTTTTGAGCCTTGATTTCATGTTTAAGCATAAAAAGTGAACAAATACAGACTTAACACAAAGTCTGCACCATGACAAACTTGTGAGCATAGTTTGACAAACACGTGGTACACAGTGTCTGCACCATGACAAACTTGTGAGCGAAGTCTGACAAACACGTAGTACACAATCTCCCGACTACATGACAGTAAAAACTCGGCTGAATAGTTCTAAAAACTATTCCTTTATTTTCACCTATTTCTAGCCTACTTACATTGGCCTGACTTTTCAGTCAAAGAAATGACCAACTGAAACGTTGGGCCCATGTAAATAGGCGAGGGGCTGCTTTAAACAAATTGCAGGCAGTCTGGTACACGTTGTACCAGACGCGCACAGGCCGCTCAGGTTGCCCATTGCACTTATCACCTGGGGCTGGTGTGCATTGACTATAAGATTTCAGAAATGATGAATTTCTTAGAGCAACCTGCAGTATGTTCTGAAATTGTACCTTCAGCATCTCCGACTTTGAGCGTGGCACTTGGATCGACGTCAAAGTAGGAGCTAGCAGCAATAGCCTGATCAATGCTGAGTATTGGAGTCTGCATATTCTTGTATGTCACTTTCACCAGATCAACGGCACTGTAGCCCAATTCTTCAGTCTCTGAAATAATATTACACTAATGCAAAGAAACGCTTTAAAGTAACAATTGTAACTAGCCGTCCATGGTTCAGTGATCCATGTGTAGCAGAATGCATTTGTGTATTTTAGCCACATTCTGATAAAGTGATCTTAGAACATGTAACTTTCACTCATTGACTACTCCCATTCTCTCACAGGAAGTGCCTCGTAAACTTTCCTGTTTGTGAGCTTATTGTATCCCTAATACGCATATCTAATTTGATTGGTTGATTATTTTATTACGTCTTAAAGCCTTAATATGTTCTTTTCAGTTCCTTTTACGGCAGTCTGTTTTGCCATCTGCAGTGTACATAATGTTCTAGAATCAGCATTAGTCCATATTAACATTTAGTTCAGTTTGACACAGATTGGCTCATGCTCTATGTGTATGGCAGTCCTTACAACACAACTAGTTGGACACAGCCTCGTTATATCTATCTGTTCTGCTGAGCCACTTCTGCGTAGTTGAACTGCATTTTCCCCGTACACGACACCAAGATCTGTCTCAGTGCATCAGTGGACTGATGGTATATACATACATCTGTATGCACATTTAAAAATCTCTCTTTTTCTGTTAAGATCACCAGGATGATAGATGTCTTGCTACCAATACATGAGCATAACTATTTACTGGCTTGTACATTGCATAACTTGCAATAATTTCTGGTGGTTTCAAACGATAATGAAATAGCAGTCTGATCAAGCCCATTGTTAGGACCATATAAAAATTAACACTCGGAACACCATTTGTTGTAAAGCACTAAAAAGTTTAAGTTGTAAAACTGGTTATACGAGTCGCAGAATTTTAGCACAATAATGCAAACATCAGTACATGTTGCTATGGTCAGCAAAATACACTTCATTACATCTGCAATGCAAAACCCATTTCCCAAAGTTCAATTTTTGACAGTCAGTTTACCTGTGACCAGAATTGCCAGTGGTTGGCCAGCGTAGAGAACCTTTCCAGAACACAACACTTCTTCCACACCAGTGCCAGACATATGCATGAAGTTGTTGGTGCCAGGGATGTCTTTGTATGTGAGTACCGCCAGTACGCCAGGAATTTTCTGCAAGAAAATCAACAATACAAAACCTTTAAATGGTACACAATACAATCCGCATGTCACCAATTGAAAGATGCAAATAAATAAAAAGCAAAGACCTTAAAACACAATTAGTTTCAACTGAAACAACAGAACAGTGATTTGAATTCAAAGATACACCCTAGTGACCGTTTCAATAATGACTGATGTACAGAACAAGACAAACTAATAAGACAAAATACTGTTTTCCCCTCATGAGGACTAATTTGGTCAAAGCAAAAATTATTGGTAATAACTAATAACTATTACAATGTCAAAATGGTAATGAATGGCTTAGCAGCCTTGTTATCTTAACACTCAATTCCTTTTCATTTTTTAGTGATGAGGGAAGACTACTCTAACAATGAATTCGGCTTCCTCCCAGCAGTATGACGGATATTCCAAGATTCACTTTGTCTGATACTATTGGCTTGTACTGTTAGGTTAGTAACTAAATGGTTTCTGTTCAGACAGTCTCAAAGTGGCATATTACGTGCAACTTAGATCAACTGAAGGACAATAGGAAGGATTGCTAGAGATCTATGCATGTATGCGCTAAAATCACACAGCTCATGAGAGACAATCCGTATAATGCTATTGTTGCACACAATAATATGATTCTACCATAAAGGTTCACTTTGATATCACAAAAGAGAAAAAAAAACATGAGTAAGCCATACCAAGGCTTGTGAAGCGTCGATCGTAACCAGCTCTGCATTAGCCACAGTACTGACTACAAACTTGGCGTAGACTTCATTGTGCTGTAGGACCATGTCGCTCACATACTCAGCCTCACCCGCAGTCTATAACAGAGTATAACAATTTCAAAAATATAATTTATAATAAACCACATTTGGAACTACTCATTACATCGACTGTGACATGAGAAGTATGACACAAGTGTTCCTTTTCCCGCTTGTTAACTCAACCTCTGTATTTTCATTATGCTGCGTTATTGTGTTATAATTAGTCACCTTAGTTTTCACCTAACATCTACACTCAATTTTAAATTACCATTGGAAACGTTAACATCAACAAAGCTTCATTCCGACAACACACGATCACAAGTGCAAAGCACCACATTTGCTGGTGTTTTTACCCACCTTGCGGTGAGATAACGTGCTCACCTGTAGTCTGCTTGCAACTTTTGGAGTGGGTTTTGAAACTGGGTACTTCTCAGGATGGGTATCAAACACCTGTTGTCCTGACGACAAAGGTCGGTGAATGCCCGACGCGCCACCTTTGTATTGGTCAGCCACTATGTCACCACAGGCATCAAGAACAAACTGGAACACAAGAGACGATAATTCATAGAATGAAATTCCAATCAATTCCCGATCAACTGAGATATTTACTGCCACAAATATAATCTAGTGCAACTTAAACCTATTGTTTAAAAACCACAACTCTCCTTAGTCAACTTTTAGGGTATTCACAATTAAAAGAGACTGGGTCAGACAATTATAACCAAAAATTCCACAGAAAGCAGTGCTTAAATCACATGCAGAAATAGAAAATAGACACTCACAGTGGGATTGTGTGTGAGTCTTTCAGTATAATACTTACAAGTTTCAAAGCACACTCACTCTGTAGAACAAGGAGAGCACAAGACTGAGACGGTACTCAGGGGATGTCAGTCCTCCACTCTTGTCTGGCTTCACCTCTGACCTCAATGCAGACAGTGCACCCTGCAAGACTTGGTTGTCAGAAAGAGACTTGCCAATCAAGTACTTCTCTGTCATTGTTGCACGCACCTACACAAAGACACGTAAAGGTCATACTCACAAGTATGGTGCCAATGAAAAGGACAAGATTTCTTGCGAACATGAAACAGATCAATTAACTCAAAAGCAAAATGCAATCCATGGATGGGTGGATCAATACTGTCAAGACTGATGGCCTTTTTTACATGCTGGTGCTCAGAATGATCTATGTTTGGATGGAATTATGGGAAGATTTCAAACATATGAAATATGCCTGAATAAAAGCATTGATAATTTTCTTCTCAGGTGATGTTATACTAAGGGGAAAATTATTTATCAAGATGGACAATAAATTCAAGCCTTCCCTCACATACAAACAAAATTTGATTTAGGCTAGTAATATTTTGGCATAAATCATCCTCGTCTTGTTCCTTACTCAAATTAGAAATGATTTCAAAGCTTAAGAACTGAGAATTTATTAATTCATTATTGCTTCAGACCAGGCTCATGAAGTTTCTCAGAGCAGTTAGATTCAGCAAACAAAACAGTACAGCCATCAGAATTCCAAGGGTTTCATTGTAACCAATTTAAATTCAAGCAAAGGTAAGGAAAACCATGATGTTGCTGTGGAAGAAAGTTGTTTCAAACTCAGTAAGAAAGTCGTATTTGAGAGCAGACAAAGGTTTATAACAGTTTAAAATCATACAATGTATCCTACAGATGTCAGCACTACCTGGTATCCAATCATTCAAATAAAAGCATGCCTGAACACAAAAAAGAGTAGATGCACACACGATCATTGCATGATGAATGCCCCATGTTTTACAAATGAAGAAGACTGTGAAAAGTACTTACAAATGAAGTGTTGATACCACCAAAGTAAATCTTCAAGTCGACAACATTGTAGTTATTGGGTTTGTCCACAACCAGTCTCAACCCAGCATTTACAACTGCATGACTATTCTACAAAGAAACAAGCCAACTTCAATAACTGACATAATACTTAAAGTGATATAATATTTTATAACATTCATTTTGTTCTGTTTGCAGTGACTGAATCATACCTTCTCCAATCT
>NMRA01000371.1:241571-309931 GCA_002633005.1 Phoronis australis | reverse complement strand
ACAAACGCGCGAGTCATATTTCTTCAGGCAGCCCTTAGCGGCTTCACGGGCAATAAAATGTAATCGACCGCATAGATTCGTCGACCACAGATTTACCCTGTGGTTTTTCCGCTTGATCCCAGACCGCCCCGAGTTGCTCCAGCATCCATCTCGGGGCGGTCTCTCACGAGGGTTTAGCGTTATGTGCATAAGGAAAAAGCATGTCTTTGTATTCATTCTTATATGTTCCCTCAATAAATACAGGTATTAAATAACATGACACTCAAAACACGAATTTCACCAACATTTAATTATTACGTAAAACAATTGTCATATAATCTCAGTGTTTTACAATTCTTGTTAATTTTACAGCAATTAATTAATTTGACTTGCATTACCATGGCAATACAATGGGACAACGAACGTAACAGGTCACTAAATCAAAAAACTTTGATAAAGAAAACCATGCACAAGAACTTCAATTTATACATAGCAGAACTTCGGTGTATTTAAAATCAGGAAACTACAGAATACTTTGCATCCTACCACTATAGGTCACTGTCAGGTCAAACCAATCATCTAGACACACGACAGGTTTCATGGGTGATACTAACCTGAGTACACTATTGAACTTTAATAACCTGATACAATAGATCTCCGCTTATTTAGACCAAAAATTTCTTAATAAGCTTTACTTTTGTGTAGAAATTTGACAAGTCATTGGCCATATTGTGCGCCATGAAGAATTACAATAATTAGTAATGAGTACAAGCATCTGGGACAACTACTAGAACGAAGGCATGCAGTTTTTCAAACCTACCTCCGACCTTGACATGACCTTGTACGTTCTTACAACCAGCTGTGAGGAAGTGTTCTTAGACACACGGCAGCTTGTGATCACTTTTCCTGTCATATCTGTGCTGAGAAATGTCTCTAGGCTCATGGTCTGAGAAAGACCGTTGTCATCAACTGAAAAACCATGAACAAGTCATTCTAGAATCTTTACAGAGATGTAACATGTACAATAATTTGGAAGTAAACCAAATTTAGGTCATAGCAGCCTTGTACTGTATACAGTATGTTACGAATACTGATATCCAGCACTTAGCTTACTATACAACAAATTACTAAACTGTACTTATTAAATTTTATCACAAATCAGTGTTCAATGTGTACAAAGTAAGCAATTGTTGGACACCACAAAAAGAACTGTTACAGATTATCAGAGTGGTAGTTGAAAAGCCAAGTCAACCATTTTATTCAGGATAAAAACATTCTGTACTACAATAATGTTCCCCAATAGGGTCCTCATAATAAGTACTTTAGAAAGCTGAATAAAATGAAATTAAAAAATAAAAGCTGATCGTTTAGCTGGCTAAAGAACAAATCACCAAATTGTGATTTCTACTCTCATAAGATCATTCAATACTTATTCCTTACCCTAATTCTTGTTATCAACAAGAACATTGTAACCAACAGGTGACTCAAGAAAATTCTTCAGCAATTATTAGGGCATGGACAGCCCCAAAATTGCGAATTCAAAAATGGCACAATTACTTCTGACTCGATTTGGTGACTGAAATGGTATCCTTTCACTGAATATCACCACATCAATTTTATGTTTGAGCAAAAGCCTTACTTCAATTTTCGTTCTTAGTCAGATAACCACGGCAACTTTAACTATAACTTGTGAGCTCAAAACAGCCAAAGTACAGTTATGCGGCCAGCAAAGTCAAACAGTACTCCAAGTGAACAGCCATATACCTATAGTTACAGCAGCTCCTATTGTTGCTAGGAAACAGAAAAGGTCAGATGGGAACTCCGGGTGTTTGTGTTTCATCATCAGGTTACCTGCCCAAGTTGCAACCTGAAGTGAAAATCAAATACGTGAATTAAAAGTGAAATATATACAAAACTAACATGACTGGGAATGTTGTTTTGTCAAATTTACTTCCAAACAAAAATGAATATTAAGAAACTTTTGTTTCACTAATAACACAATTTGCACTGTATAGATGTCTTAAAATGATACTTGGTCATTTCTTCCTCATTTGAAGCATGGTATGTGTCTGTCTAAGTATGTATGTCACACATCGAAAAGATTTAAAATTTTCAATTTGGGTACAAATAATCCCGAAAACAGCATGTGCTTGTATTCTCTAACAATAATCAAAAGCCAATGACCTCAACTTGTACTCTGTTGAGTGCATGAGTTTATATGTGTTCATTCATCGCTTTTCAACAACCACTGCTCAAAGCTTATCAGCATGACTGCTTGGGATCTAGCTGGCAGTACTGGAAAATTTGTGCCAACACATAAAGCAAGAGAAACCTCCACTGGAGCCGAGTGAGTCAACAAAGAAATAGGAGTGACACAACCTTGTACTACAAGAGGAAAGACAGTAACAAGGTGAACAGAAAGTGGACCACAAGGTAGAATGCACGGCGGCCATTGTGGAAGAAACTGGAAGTGGAAACAAACAAACAGCTAACTTGCCAAGGATTTTTTGCGTGGGTAATTTATTAACAAAAACATTGAGTTACTGATATTTAAACAAGAAACCCGAACAATGGCTGAGGTCAACAACATTTAAGTTACTGCCTCCCCTAGCTTGGCCTTACTCTGGCATTTTGCGGGACCCTTTTACCTCACACGTTCCCAATCCTGGTGCCAGGTGATCAACCATGATGTTTGCAGCACGATTGCTATATGTATGTACAACATACTGTCATAAGTGACATGTAGAATTGTAAGTTCTTTAGAAAGTAGAATATTTAGCTCTCAATGATCTAGATGCAGAACTCAGTATACCAGACTTGTTAATTACTGGAAATACAGGACATGTGACAGACATGGTCGCAAGACTGACTACTCTTGTCACAATTAATTGAACCAGTTACACCTACACATGTTGGTTGAAAAGTTTTAAAACTTTGTATCAAGCATTAAAAACAATCAAAATGGAAAAAGCAAAGGTTTAACAACCTTTAAACTATTTGACCTACAGCATTATTAAAACTCCTTTGACCTACAACGTACTGCCTAACAACTGCAGAAGACTCATACTATCATAAGCTTACATTTCTAACAGGCAAGTTGGCCACCTTCATCAGCGTGCTGATTGGTTGAGTCAAGTAGCCAAAGCCACTGTCTTTTGTCAAAGATTTCAGCTCAGTAATTAAGTCAGTCAAGGTTACAGCGCCCCCAACCATGAGAAATGTGTCAGTGACCTGCAATCAAAATGCAACATGAAGCTTAAATGAAATAACATCAATTACATTTCAAGCTCAAATCTTCTCGGGATTGAAATTTGAAAAGCAACTTGAAATTGCTGCATAACCAAAAATTTAATTTGACAAGTGACTAACTCTCAATCTATGAAAAAGAAAATATTTTGAAAACAATTTATTTGTGGAGAAAGACAAATAACATGTACTCGTTGGGTCCTAAGACATCAGACACTAGTAAGTTGGAGCTTGGTGTTATATCAACATTGAAGATAATTGAACAAAAGTAGGCTGAATACATACAGTCATGGCTTTCAACTCAGGCACACGTAGGATGTCTATCATGGCAGGAGCAGACTTCGGGTCACCCTTGTACACACCGATACTTGTATTGCCAGCAACAAGGCGGTAGCCAGTGGTCAAGTTGGATTTAATGAGTGCATAGACATCACTCAGTTTTACTGGCTGATACCAGGTGTCACCCTGTTTTAGAGAGAGACGAGCAGCTTCCAGTTTTCCGGCACCTGGGTTATCCAAACTGTTTTTATGACATCCCCCGCAACAGTCTTTACCCTTCTTACATGGCAGCTTGATGATCTCCTGGACAGAAATAGTGAGAATAATGATGTAATCATGGTCAGCAGCAGATGGTGGAACAAACCAATGTCATGGCAACATCAAATAACTGAAACATCATGAATATGACCTGCATAAAAGCCATTAGTGCTCAGTGCTGAAATGCACTGAAGTCTTGCCAAGTATGTTAAAATGCAACCTCTCTTATGCCTATCAATTAAAAGTGTAATTGAAGACCTTGCGTTTATTTTGAAAAAAAATGGCACACCTTTTTTGAACCAAAGAATGTACCTGTTTGCAAGACAAGAATTTTGAGACAAAATATGATGAGTGACCTGTAGTAATCTGCAGTAAAATGAATTTCACATCAATACAAGAATCTCCAAAGGGGATCTGCTGCTCAATTGTAAAATATGAATTTAAGCAGCCTCAAATTTAGATAATGCATAGCTCAATGCTTTAATATCTTACAAACATCAATACACCCAAGGATTAAGACTTTACCACTACCACTCCTTGCTTTGACTCCGAATTCATTTACTACACAGTACACATGATATTAAATCATACTTCAATATCAACAGGTGTGCCAAGATCAGGCTGAACTGCACTTACTACACAGTCCACATGATATTAAATCATACCTCAATATCAACAGGTGCGCCAATATCAGTCTGAACTGCATCCTGCCCAAAAGATTTCATGGCATCCAAAATGGGTCGAAATCCTAAAGAATATTGTTTCATTTATGACAAGAAGAATACACAACCTCAAATGAATATGAATCAACACCCAGAAACCTTAGTTTACAAAAACTGAACACAGGTGCGCAACATTAAAAAAATGCAACATGATGAATTTTCATAAGGGATCTTGACAAAGAAAATATTGATATTGAAAGTAATTACTTATTCGACATTAAGAACTCAATGGTAGAATGGTGTCAATGTCCGATACAATGCAACCAATTCTTGTTTATTTGTATTACACACACATGCAGACATGCAGACACACAGTCACACAGACATACATACATACGAGAGCGTAAACTAGAAAAGTAGAAAAATACCTGTACAGCGACATATATTTCCATCAAAGGCATCTTCTATACCTTGCTTTGTAGCGGTAGGATGATTTTGTAAAAACCTGAAAGTAGATCCCCAATTTTGAAACACGGTCATAACTAAAAACACAACACTACTACATTTTTTATTAAATTTACAAAAACTTTACTTAGCTCAATTAGATGAAAATAGAAAGCAGATAGCCTGTTGACCTTTGCAACATTGCAGGTTACCAAGGCTGGCACAATTACACACTGTTCCAATCAGCCCACAGACAATGTGCAGTTGAAAAGTGTGACAACCTTCAGCAGAATACTGACCCATACATATTCATGACCATGCCAGGACTACAGTATCCACATTGACTTCCATTATTATCAGCGAGTCTTTCTTGAATGGCGTGAAATCCAGTCTTGTGATTACCAAGGCCCTCAATAGTGGTAATCTCCCAACCATCACAGGCATAGAGAGGACACAAGCACTGCACAAGAAATTCAAAACAAGCGTTGTTGATGGTATGGTTAATTTAAAGTTAAATTCAGGCTATTACTAAGTAGCCAACTTGAAAAGTTATATAAAGTAAGAATAAAGAGGTTCATGAAAAAGACAAAAATATGTACTTCATTCTGACCACAGCATTACCATTAGAAAACAAGAAGTGTCAACTAGTCTTATTTAACAATCAATTTTTTTCTGCGGATTACATTTAACTTAATCTAATATTTCAGTTCATTTCGATGACATTATCTAAGGAATTATCAAAAACAGCTCACAGACCAATGGCACATTGGAATCAGCTCATGGACCAATGGTACATGGTCGACTTCAACGTGATCACTTTTCATCACTGCGACTACTCGCAAGACATTCAAAAGCAGTTATCACGACGAAAAAGCTTAAGCGGTGATGGGACAAAGAATTTTAAATCAACCAGCATTGTTACACTGAAATGACACTTTATAAAAATGTTGTGTACGTCTACGATACTTTACGCTGTTGTTCCCTGACAAGCCAATAACATGCAAAGGAAAAATCATGTTACCGAATTGATGGCCTGTGATCTACTCTTCTTTGTCACAGGATCAATGTATGTTGCTGTGACAACACAGCAGCCACACCCACCCTCGAAGCACATCTTCTTGGTACCTTTGAGGTGCAGTTCATTGCGAAGATAGGTATTGAGTGACGTCTGAGTTGTGAATGTGGTGGCAACTAACGTAAAAAGTGAAACAATTGGATAATGTAAAATCAATAATTACACTTCTGAAGTCTCACATTCACGACACAGGAAAAGCATTTACCTGTCTTACTATTCCGAGACTAGGCTAGGAGAGGTGCTCTTGTCTCTTAGGACATAGAATGAATTCTGGCAACAGTACGGTACGCCCTGGCCAAACAGCAATTCAAGACTTTTGGGAAGCATTATTTTGATGAGATTGTAATCTCCTATTGCACCAAATTTTCAACCCCCACTAATCCCCATTGGTTGCACCATTTTATTTCCGAAATCTATTTTTTGTTATTGGAGCAACATAGCCACGTAGTGCACTAAATGTGCTTACCCTCTGCCCCGACATCAAACTTCAATTCAGATGCACATGTAGCAAATGGTTTGGTGTGAGACCACACTCCTCTGTATGGTATCGAGGTATACATTTGATATATAGCATTAAGTTTTGGTTTTAACACTAAAGACTAAGTTTATATCATTACCTTGATGTTGAGTTCCATTGACAGTTATTGTGATACTGTCCTTTGGTTGGCTGGTGTACTTAAACTTGAACACATGGCCACAGTTGATACAGTTCCCCTTGTATATTCCAGATGATTGGATACCGTGCAGGGGCAAGTGTCTGGAAAATGCACATGAAATGTAGTACACAAGAAAACATCTAGATACAGACCCATATGAACACAGAGGCCATTTTGGGCAGTCATGACCCCGATGTGGCCAGGGTCCTAGAAGATGTCGGGAAGTTTAAAGGCTGAAACATCTAATGATGGGACTCCTTTCCTATGATGATCGTCTTATCTTTCGCTCCCCGGAGTTTCGTACCACCTAAATATGCTCATATCACTATAATTTGGCAGTAATCTTTCTCGTACGTAAATTTCATTGAATACACGGTATTTGTCATTTCTGATGTGCGTTTCACTATGAGTAGTAAATACTAGCCTGAATATGAGACATGTGTCTCAAAATATCACTTTGTATTACGTTACCTACTGATTGCACTGTTGTGATGTCAACACAAGATCTCTATTTAGAGAGTTTGAAAGAACCAAAATTAAAAACGTAAAAACAGAATAGTCGTGTTTTCAATGAAATTTGCACAATATACATATATGCGAACATTTATAAATTATGTGCATGTGAACTTATACTCAGAATAACCATCATTTATTTAATTTAAACATATTTTTGATCAAGTGATTCATATATAGGGTGATACGTGTGTGTGTGTGTGTGTGTGTGCGTGCGTGCGTGCGTGCGTGCATGCGTGCGTGCGTGTGTCTGTTAGCTTCACTTCTGGGTGCACGCCTATGCATCTCACAGGTGTGCATCTAAATTTGGATGCTTCCTCTTTTTTGTTCACCCTCTTTACGGGAGCTACCGATAGATAGCCTTAGTAATTCAGGAGTTAAACGTAAATGAATGGTTTGTGACTTGGCTGCGGATTTTTCTGTGTTTTGCATGATTGGAGTGTTGATGTAGAGTCTTGTCATGTTCCTGTGCGTGTTCAGAAGACTGCATTAATGTCAATGCACTTCTTCAATGTAAGATCTGGGTTCTTGATAAGAACGAGTTGAACAGTCTAGTCCATGATCCCCAGTACAATCCAATCCCTTAAAATGGATGAGACAGTCTGCTTAATAAGCACACGTTAGGCACTTTTACAGACAGGAAGAATTCAGACACAGAAAACACAGTCAGAGAATCTAAATTCACAGTTTTGCACAATCACAATGTTCGTGGGTTTCTAGGGACCGCTGCTACCATGTTACGTGACACAAATGGTGTATTAATCAACATAGGGCAGCGAGGATAGATGCTTTTCATTTCCGTTTAATACTGTGGCCGAACGCTATCTGTTGGTAGCTCACGTAATCAAGGGGCCTGTGATCAGTTCAAAACTTTCGTAGCACAACAGGTGAAAAATAGATAAACAGCAAGGGCCTATAGATACCCTTAGTGTGCGTCAACTCTGAATTCTGCTTAATCTCAAGATCGGAATGGAACTTGGAATCGACTTGGAATTGAATATTCATTCGGGCAATCGGGTTAAACATTTTGTTCAGTGTAAAAATTTATGTAATTATTGGCCTCATGATCAACCATTTCTCCTTTACCATAACTTGTGTCAAAGAATCGGAAGAATACGTGAATGGTTAAATCTATTTTGTTTAGTAAACAGGATCAACAGTGGCACAATATAGGGTGAAGTGAGTGAAAGTGCGCATTTTAAAATTTGTCAAAAACTGACACTGAAATGGACACATTTCGTTTCGCAAAGGAAAACCCGCGGAAACTTCCCGATCATAAGCGCAGCGTGAACCTGCACCGCTGACGCTCGCTTTCCGTCACCCGCTCCAGTCGCGCACTGGTGCCAATAGTCATATGTGTACCGCGGCAATCGAACACATAAACATGCAGGGACATGACTGCCAAGGCAGGGACTGCGACGATAAGCCCACCAAGCTCATTTCATTTTAGCAGCACAGCCCAGTCAAGCTAGATACGATTTGATCGGAGATTAGAGCAATAATCGAACAAAAGAGAGCTGGTCCTCCAACCATAAATGCCAGAATGGAGTTAATCAGTAGTGTAAGACATTGGCTATAGGGGTAAACTTCCCAACTTGTTGTTGGGCTTTAGAATCGAACAAGTTGGGCGCAACGGGAAAACGCCGTAATGTACATGGACTCAGTGAACCTCCCTGCAAGTGTAGACGAGCCTGTGATTTCTACTCGTTTCTAACATAATCTATTCTATGGTGCTAATGAAGTCTTATTAATCTTGAATATCGTATTTTAAATATCTGTTTTAATTTCATATTTATTTATTTTATAACTTATGTAGTTATTTGTCGGTACACTAGCCTGTGCCTCATGTTTTCTTGTTTTACTTAGACCGACTAATAAGCACACTAATAAACTGACTTGACTTGATAAACGATAATGTGATTAATTCAGTGAACTTGTTAAGTTTTCTCGTGTATTCCAAGTTCACCAACGCGATCTTGAGATTAAGCAAGATTACAAGTTCACGCACAGCAGCCTTGTTTCAACTGTAGGCTACTACGATTGATTTATGTTGTAGATAGCTCAGTAGCTGGTTGGCTTGGCCAGGGTCAAAGCAGCAGGTGTCCGAGCACTAACCTAATTAAGTAATTTGGCTAATAACCTCAGTTTTTACGCACTCTCACCTCGACTTGCAGTTAGGGCATATTGTATAGCTAGTTCCTTGGTCTTCTTGAAATTGACTATACATTTGGCACTGTACTGGGGAACCCTGGAACAGAGAAAAGAACCACTGAGACAGGTCTAGGAAGGCACAACCTCAAAACAGTCTCGTTGACCCATAGACCTATGGTTGACCTACTTACTATTTAGTCACATGATAAATTGTTTTCGTTACTGGGACGACATCTATTGACCACTACTGAAATAATGGGAGGCGGTCTACAAGTCGCTCAATTAGCTTTTACAATTTCACTTTTTTCATTCTTTGTTCAGATTTTGTCTCTGAGTGGTGATGAAGGTAAGTTAAAACGAACCACCCTGATTCTAAAAGTAGCCTAGTTGCCCTGATCCTTTGTTTTAGTCAGACAGTGTGTCAGTTCCAGGCCAAAAGCACCCAGGACGTTCGTCTCGACTAATAACCCGGTTCTCATCTGACTATCAGCTGACCAGACGTACGCTGGTCAACGACTGCTTGCCTTTGGTATGTCCAATGACTCCAATGTATACTATCCTGGTTGAAATTTTATTCCTCTTTTTGGGGATTAGCCTTGTTGAAAAGCTGTAATAAATGTTCAGGCTGTCATCGATATGGGTAATATAAACAAAATCTGACACAAAATTATTGTCCACTCTTTCTTAATCAGTTAATCTTGAGTAAACTATAGTTACTGGAGCAAAAAATTGGCTTTCTACTGTTATTCTGGACTTTTGAACAGATTTGTTTGGATGAGGAGGTCAAGCATCTTGCAATAATTAATGCTTATTTGGGTCTATTTCGTGCTACAAGATTAATTGACATATTTGATGTCAATTAGGAAATGTTTCAGCATGCCTAGAGAATCTCGAGTGTTAGTTTGCATGGCACATTTATATTCTGATATTCTGTTACATGAGCGCAGCACTGTACTAGGTGGGGGGCATGGGCTATAGCCCCCTATGGTGCGCTGCCCATATATATTGACAGTTGTTTATCAGAATGATGTTGTTACTTGGGAGTAATATACATATTGGTCCTAGTTGTTACAGGAATGACTCTGATCACCTACATTAATCTCGAGCTTTTCCACAAATTGTGGGGCAATGTATGTATGAGTCTTAAAACCACCACAAGTGTGTGTGTGTTCGTCAAAGGTGGTTGCAGGCCTTGGAGATCACATCAGTTCTCAGGGCCATCCATCCCTTCCTGCAGGGAAAACTCCACTTTCTGTATGACTACCCCCAATCCCACCCCCCAGTGCAGCATGTCACATTTATCAGCTGACATACACATTATTTTGTTCTTTTATTTTTCAGTGATCCTTCAGGAGGACCTCTCCACTAGTGACAACAGCACTGGGAGTGCAGTTGGTTATATTGCTGCAGCTGTTTCTATTGTCTTCTTCGGTATAAACTTCATACCTGTCAAACAGTTTGAGACTGGAGATGGTGAGTGCATGGTTATTTTACATGTTTTGTGTTTGTGCTTGTTTTCATATCAATGGACCAATACATTTTTCTGCTAAACATTTTAAATGTTGGCTCAAGGATTTTGCGTACATTCGTTATTAGTTGTGCAAACTTTGCTGCTTCTTTGGAATGTATTATGAATGGTCAACATTCATTGGTAAATATCTTTATACCTAGGACCAATATCAAAATTACTCCCAGGTTATATTTTCACCATTAAGATGAGGGAGTTTAAAGACGTACAGTACTTAGAATGTGTAAAAGCAATAGGCTTCACAGTATGATAAGCAATTTCCAAAGACAAACCACTATAGCTAATTGGACCAGTTCATTCCATAGTTACTAGACATAAAAGTCAAAACCATTCTTATTTTTCAGGGATGTTTTTCCAGTGGATTTTGTGTATTGGGATCTGGCATGTTGGTCTAGTTGTTAATATAATCCAGAACTTTCCGAAATTCCATCTTGAGGCCATGCTAGGAGGCTTTCTATGGTCAACAGGTAGGTAATGACAGTGATACCCTTTGCAATGAAATTGATTTTAAATAAATATATGTATGCCTTTAAATGATTCAACTTGTCAAGTGTTCAATGTTTACTGATGTCTTCATGTGGTATGTATTATGTCAAACACTAGTTGCTGTGCATGGGTACGTTAACTTGAAATTTGATGGCACTAAACGAGGGAGTGTTGATTTAATAAAAATCTTATAATTAACGGTCATTTGATTGTTCAACAACGGAATCATCGATATTGAATATAGCAGATCTGATTGTGAGTTACATATCTATTTATTCACCATGCTTTGTGAATTAATAACATTGACATGAACATTTGTAGACATGGCATTAATATCCAAAAACTGGTGTGATTAGGTTTTTTTCATATTTTAGGTAACTTAACTGTTGTTCCCATTGTGAAAACTATTGGACTGGGCCTTGGTTTTCTGGTGTGGGGTACATTTAACTTACTAGCAGGCTGGGCTAGTGGCAGGTAGGGGCACATTAAACATATTATTTGCATGCTCCTAACTATGCTAATGTATAGCAGGAACTAAACGACAATGCTATTTTAACATAATCTACGCTAAACAAAGTGCAGTTGTATTCATTGGACAGTTTGTAAATGTGAAAACAAAAAAATCTGAAAATAGGTGGCTTTTGCACTACCATCGTACCTTGCGGACTCAGATAGCCCTCGTCATGCAGTGTTATTCCTCAGCACCAAGTCCCAATACTAGCTGGACACAATTCAATGATTTGCGCCATTTTAGACCAACCATTTTAAAAATTTGTGTGTCCATACGTTTTATTGTTAACATTTTGCTGGCCGACTATTTTCCTGAACTTTACCGTTCTTGATCTCTCTCGCATCCATGTGGGGAAATGCTCTTCTGTGTGTAACCCCCTACAGGACCTTCAGCAGGGGATATTGGTGTCTGTGACTTCCTTGTTGGACTGTTAGTTGAATAATGAGAATTATATCGAAGTTAATGCTTTTTAAATTTAGTGCACTCCAACTAACACCTTTTACTGTGATCCATGGTGCTGGATTTTTATACGGTAAAGTCTCACCAATTTTGAACTTAAATAATTGCCAAACTTGCCCGTTTTCATTTTGAAGGACTGATCTCCTAACATCATTTGGATTTTCCAAAGTTTTTCGATATATAGTCTGATGGTTGCTATGGCGCAGAACTTGAACATGACAGAGCATTATGTTATTGTACATGCTACCTATCCTTTATGAAAAATGGGACGATGAAATTTCTCTTGCTCACCACAGTATATTCTAAATGGGTGAGATTCTACAATATCTGTGCTCTTCCAGCCAGATACAGATATAGTGTTTGTGTTACTTATTGTTATTTCGTTGTTTGCTTGTAGGTTTGGTTGGTTTGGTTTGAAGGCAGAAGTCCCTTCCAACCCAGATCTCAACTATGTTGGAGTGTCCTGTGCTGTGGTGAGGTAAGTCTTTCAATGTCTGTGGTTAGGAATATCTTTCAATGTCTGTTGTTAGGAATATCTTTCAATGTCTGTGGTGAGGTAAGTCTTTCAATGTCTGTGGTTAGGAATATCTTTCATTGTCTGTGGTTAGGAATATCTTTCATTGTCTGTGGTGAGGTAAGTCTTTCAATGTCTGTTGTTAGGAATATCTTTCAATGTCTGTGGTTAGGAATATCTTTCAATGTCTGTCTAGTACAATGTTCACATGCCATTCGATCCGAAGTTAGATCAGATGTCAAAACCACTATCATTCACATGTGAATGCTTGTTAGACGTCTGGTCAGCCTACTTACCACATGAGAAGCCTGCTTTCCTATGACTTCGTTTGTAGTTTGGTTCTGCCCGCCCATATCAATTACACATGATTGGCTACAATATTACCATATGTGTGTGTTGGGTTAATTATTTGTAGGAGGGTTGATTGAAAGCCTTCACGCTCATCTGAATGCCTCATCTTCCTTCTTAAAAAACATGTCTGCCTGAGCGCAATATAAGAATACAGATCAAATAACCAGAAATGTGCAAGCAGCATTAAATGTAGGAGACTGCAACTCACATTGTGTCTGGAAAGTGACAAATGTTACTACTGTCTTTATTTTCATCCAGAACATTTGTACTGAATCACAACCTTGTGCATTCCAGTGTTATCATTTTCCTGTTCGTGAAGTCTGAGATCCATTCTGATGAAGCTCAGCTGACCAACATGGTGCATGACATAGATGAAACTTCACCCATGATAGTAAGTAGACAGTGTCTGTGCTGGTAGTTAGTAGCTAAGCAGTTTTTATGCTGTTTATAAGTCGGTAATGTTTGTGCCGACGATTATGATGCACACCTGTGGGGGACCTGCCATTGCATTGGTTTTGCCTCAATTCACCTGCCTTCAGCAGAAAGCACCTAGCTTTTTAATTATGATACTTTTAGCTACAGCTAGTTGGTTTGTTGAATATTAAACTTGATAATTTGGAATACAAGATTTTTAGTGTATCACAAGCAATGTGGACGTTAGGCACTTCTACAATCTCTATGTCGTCTAGAAACTGTTAAACTCCAATGTGCTATTGCCATGCCTGTTATCTCAGTCAACGCTGTTGACACATATGCCTTACCCCAGGTTAGCTACATTTTAGACATGATTAAAATGTGACTTAACACATAATAATACCTTTTTGTGCAGATATATACACGAAGTTTTATCTAATTATCTCGCACTTTTAGTTCATCAATTATGATTAAGCCACACCCCTGTAATGTTACAGAATTGTGTGGTGTTTACCATCATAATGAAGTTGCTGCCACGCCATCTAGTGGCTTTAACACATCATGAAGTGACCCTGGACTAGGCTTACTGTTTCTTTTTAAGTTGGTGGAAGACTTCTTTGACTTACTTGACATTTTGGGCTTGGAGGGGGTAGCTCGTCTTCATAGTGGCTGAGAGTTTTGCTGATGGTTGTAGATCATGGGTGTCGTTCACACACAACAGGCCTTTTGAAATTGACGTGTAAAGTCAGTGAAAGTAGTTCTTTGTGAAAGTAGTTCTTTGTGAAAGTAGTTCTTTGTGAACCCTGCACTTAGTTATACAACTGTCCCAGTTGGACTGTGTAAGTAAACACACCTCAGCAAAGGGTTTATAGTCCTGGCTGAGAAGATTTTTGTTTTATTACCCCGTGGAATTTCGAATAGCCAAGCCCTGAATGATTAGTTAGACAACTTGCATAAGCAATATAATCTGTAGTAACATCTTCAGTGACCATTAAAAATCCTGGATAAGGCTTTACCAAAATTCTTCTTATGATATCCTGAATTTTTTTTGTCCGCATGACATATCAGAGAAGGTCTGAATGATGTTTCCAGTATCTCTGTACATTGTCAGTAGTTCTCTTCTTCTTTTTTTCATAAACACCAGGGCAGTATAAGAAACAGAAAAGAAGTAGAGTCTGTTCAGACCACCAACATTTATACCTCACAAGTTAGTTCCTTCTTTTCTACTTTTGCTTGAAATAGAGATTGTCGAAGTGTCAAGCTCATTAGTGCAAGATTGTTTCAACATATTTTTCAAATTGTGCTGCTTGCTTACAATGCATCGTCCTACTGTCTTTGTTGCCGTGACAACATCTGAAACTTGTAAATTTCATTAGGCTATTCAAATTATATTGATGGCTGATCTTTTAATGAGCCTACGTTTTTTCAGAGGTTATTTTGCAGCATATGGCATACGTGTTCAGAACTCCTTCTATGCTTAAGACATGCACGAATTTATGTGAAAGCTTTCTGTCATGCATTTTGTCTTCTGTAGTCACCATATTGGTGGATGTCTCTCATGGGAAGTTTCACATCAGCTCTACTTGATAGTAACATATTTCAAAATAATAACATTGAGTTTTTCTTATTGTTTTATTTCAGAATCAACCCTCTCGACCTCCACATCCAGACTCTACGTTTATTGACAGGCTAAGTCCGTTGTCAAAGAGAATTGTGTTAGTACTATTCATATCCAAGTTTTACCATGAGAGGAGTCACCACTCTTGGACACTGTGCAAGTGCAGTGATCAGCTTGACTCATACACTAGAAAGGAGCCACAATGAGAAGCCCAATTATTTAAATGCAAAAGGCGATTTGATCAAATAAGAGAATTAGTGCTCACTGGAGCATGAGGGACCTAGTAGAGGCAAAATTTCAAGCCAAAACCCAATTACATTTGTGAACTGAAGCAGAAGCTCCAGTTCCCCCATTCTGTGCCAACTCAACAGAAAGCCAGCTGGCTGGGCTGCCAACAGTCAGCAAACGCATATTTTATGTAATAAGTTGTCATAAAGGATTCCATAGGTGTCCAAGCAGCAGGACTGAATTCTTTGGGCCATTGTGTTCGCATCAGCAAACTCAACCCCATAAGGTGACCATCATCCTTAATTTTTACCTGTTCTGGGTTCCTTATGATGTGAACATGCCTGGTCCTTATGATGTGAACATGCCTGTTCCTTATGATGTGAACATGCCTGTTCCTTATGATGTGAACATGCCTGGTCCTTATGATGTGAACATGCCTGGTCCTTATGATGTGAACATGCCTGGTCCTTATGATGTGAACATGCCTGTTCCTTATGATGTGAACATGCCTGTTCCTTAATGGTGTAACCAAGTGGTCACTATTGTATTGCCACATAATAGTTGTTAACTCAACTCTTAAACCATAGAAGCTCATGCCTATAATACCATCACATATCTGGGGGAGGTGAGGGTTGTGAAGAACTTGGTACTTCATCCTCTTAATTATTTTTACTAAATTATGGTGTCTCAGACCTGCTTAAAAATTCAGCGTTTGGTAGCTAGATTAGATCTTGCTATATCAGTACATATACGATATTCATTTACTAATTTCACCTTTTTCTATTTCCAGAGGCATCATAATATCTGTTTTTGCTGGCATTTTGTATGGTGTAAATTTTGCCCCCGTGCTTAATGTCAAAGACAATCAACCTGATGCAAGCCAAAATGGCAAGTTTGTTTACTACTAACTATTCTCAGCCATTTTATGCTGTGTTTAAAGTAACCTTCCTTACTTCCCAATCATGATATGAAACTAATGGTAAGCTTCTGATTATGTGAACCTAGTAGACGTCCTTAATACCACTGAAGTGTATTCATGTGAAACAACTTCCTTAGTTACAAAGATTATTGTATTACAATAAACTGTAACTTTCCTTACTAAAATTTGGTGTATGTGAATGCTGTACATTATTCCTGTTGGTCATTTCAAAGCAAAAATTTGTTTGTGGGAAGTTGTTTTATCACGTTGCTTGTTCGTTAAGTCCAGCCATTTGCAACTGAATGTGGTAGTGATGAGATATGTTGACTCAAGCAATGGAAATTGTGTGAATAGTTTGCATTTTGCATTTGGTAGTCTTTAGTCTGGTAATCCAATATTCATAAGTAACTGTCGTGGTATGTTAGTATTAAGTTAGGAAGGTTGTGTGCTTACAAACACTTGTGAAGTCTTGCATTGCACTTGTGTGATCCGTTCAATTTCTCAAAGCGCACACTCAGGTGAACTGAATGATCTGTTCACATTTGTCATAATTACGATCTGTTTAATCTTGCAAGGTACACACCCTGGTGAATTGAATAATCAGTCCACGCTTCTGATAATTATTGTTGAACTCTTTCAGACCTGGACTACCTGTTTGCTCATTTTTGTGGTATCCTCGCTACAAGCACATTTTATTTGGTGGTCTACTGTGCCTACATGCGAAACAAACCTCGAGTTTATCCCAAAGTCATTTTACCAGGTATCAATTGTTTAGTGTGTGGTGCTTCATATTTTTGTCAATATTATCAAAGCTTGAAACTTTACAATTTGGGCATGGTAATAATGAATAATTCCAAGAACTACTACTGTCAAATATGGATAGATAGCACACTCGTTTCCAATATGTCTGAGCCCACTAAGATTACTTCAAAAGTGATATTGCGGCATGAAATTTTGGATCTTTTTACTAGGATTTTTTCGACGTAAGTGACCCTGTCAAGAAGGTGAAATCAACATTTAAGGGGCAATTAATCGGCTTTTTTCTGACTTTTCATCAGCAGATGACGAAAAAGTAAACATACATACGATGCTCAAGACCTGAGTATTAAAAATTCAGTGAAATTCCAAAATTAATTCAGGTTGGAAAAAGTTAAAATTAGTGAATAAACTTCTTGAAATTGATTGTTGGAAGTTTTTTTGTACAGATTCTATGTTCAGAAGGCACAGAATGCTGTGAAAAACCTCAAAGTGTAAACAGTAATTTTTAAAACGTGTTTCCTGGCCTCTATACCTCACCATATTCAGCAGCCATTGTTTATTGATATTAAAATTTTAGGTCATTATATTTTGAACTAAACTGAGATCCATGATTGCTTATGTGATAAGTTTTGACTCTGTCACCACAGACTACTACTCATTTTCATTTAAACCGTGGTTGATGTTTTACCTCAACCTTGTGCATGGTTCTAAATCACTAAGTCATAAATAATACTGTTATTTATTGTTAACTACATCCGATCCAGTTGACCCCATCAAAACTGAGTGTTATCGGAAGTTTTATTTAACTGATTGATTTCAAATGGCTTTATTCTTCTGCAGGCTTCATATCTGGAGTGCTCTGGGCTGTTGCTATGACTGGCTGGTTCATTGCCAACAGAGAACTGTCAGAGGCTGTCAGCTTCCCAATAGTCACCACGGTAACTATTACCATAGTACACAAGTCATTGGAATAGTTATATGTGAATTGTGTTTAAAGGTGCATTGACCACCATTCAGTCATGTTTAACCTGTGTGATAAAGTCTTTGGACACTTAAAGTGTAACAAAGTGGTTTTTATTTTTTCATTTCCTTACAGAGCCTTTTCTATAGCATCAGAGTTCTGATCCTCAGTTAAATACCCGGTCAAAGTAAGGGGTTCAAGCAATCCCTAATAACATCTAACAAAACCCTGTATTGACCAGAAAACACTAAGCTAGTAGACATGAACAGCTGTAACAAGAGGCTTGCTATTGGCCCGGCCTATTGAGGGCTCACTGCACCATATTCCAAAGGTAGAGGTTCTGCAATGATTTCATAAAAGCTGGGGCCAGTACTGATACAAAATGTATCCATTCGACCAGTGACTGTATGCTTTACCACACACACTAGATATTGTTAAATTGGTTATATACTGTGCTACTGAGTTGTGATTTAGGAGATGTACATGATTGGAAAGCTAAAACTATGCAAACAAAATGGTTTTATATTTGACTCTTTCTCTGTGTTTTTAGATTGCGACCAGCGCAAGAGCTTGTTAATATTAGAAATAAATTATAGCTAATTTTTTTTCAGTTTTTAATGTTGACAATATTTTTGATTGTATGGTAAAAAGAATAAATTTCCTCTCTGTTGTCCAAGTGAAGTTTAAATTAATTTTGAAAAAATTCATGGCACAGCCAAGATCTACAGAACTGTGCCAAAGAAAATATGCTACTTCCAAGTTAAAATTTGACACTGTGATTCTCTCTGAAAGTCTCACATTCACACACGAAGCCCCTGTGTGTGTGGTTTAACTTCACAACGAGTCGCACCTCTAATTGGTATGAGTAGTGTCACCTGTTTGCTGTAAAGTCCTTGGTCAAGCGGGTACCTTTTGCCCCACAGAACCAGAGCTGGGAGCTAAGCTGGCTTCCTCAATTCTGTATACAGAACAAGTAGTTCAATATTTTCCTTCAAAGTCAAGTTATATTCCCGACCTTGCGATGTTGATAAGCTTGGAGTTAGTGCTCTTAATGACGCCTCACTTTTGATATTTTCAGGGTCCTGGTTTAGTGGCTGCCATTGTTGGAGTGGTGTTCTATCGCGAAATCAAGGTGAGCTTCATTTCAAGAGATTTCAGTCTTTTGTCCTGTGTATAAGTTAATGGAATCACACAGATGATTGATCACCATGACAACTCCTACGCTAACATTTGAGGATTGTTACCCCAACGCCTAAACGATCCCAAGCCAAACTGTAACTAACGCGACCTAATCAATTCACAAATTAATGTGCGTGGCTTTAGCTGCGCTTCTGAAGAAAACCTATTCGCTAATTTCTCTAATAATACAACGATTTTAAAAATCCGAAGACGGCTTGTATTTACTTCTCCATTTTAAAACCAGTCATGTTCATTGTTCATTTTTTGACTATGGAACTAGTACACTAAACAGGCTATGACTGCAACTATCTCTTCCAATACACATTCGGCCAAGCCCATGAAAGGCAATTAGCTCTCTTCAATACGTGACGGTGCCATCAAGCCTTTGATGCGCTGAGTACTTCGCTGGATACTTTGGGGTGAACAGTGCATGCAGCGCTTACGTACAAATCCCATTACCGTAAGAGTTGCCTACTGCAGAGTATATGCACTGTGAAAAGTTGAATGGCTGGAAAATCTATAGCATTTGTTCAGTTGAAAACCTATATACTTCATAAATAAACACTGTTTTGAAAATATGTTTGCTTTTAAACTTGACCTATGAGCAGTTCACGTATTGTTATCAACAGCATCTAGTTTGTGAATGCGTTAGAAAATTTCATTTTAGGTGCCGGAGAATATGATGACGCTATTGTTTTGTTTCTAGTAGATGACTATATGAAATTGTTAAACAAAAATAGAAACCATAGATAGATAGTAAGTAGTGCTGTCAAAACATTTATGTCACTGGTAACATTTCTTTAGTAAAGTTAGTAATTAGCTCATTTCTGTAATTAGCTTTTCATTTTTTCTTTTCAGGGATTGAGGAACTTCATTTTCCTTGGATGTGCCTTTGCGTTTACTGTAACTGGATCTATACTGTCTGGACTGTCTAAGTAAAATTTTATGCATGCAGGCATGGCACACTTGACAGACATACAAGAGAGATTTGGTCTAAGTAACTGTTTGGTGAAATTACATCGGAACTTTCTGCCCTGTTTGTCTCTGCCTTGTTTTACTATTAATTTTTTTAAAGAAACTTCTGAACAGTGGCGGGGTTTCCACGGAAACCTCATTACACATGACGGCAGTTGAGTTTACCCATAATGCATAAGTCAAGTGTTGCAAACTACGGCGGCCATTTTTTGGTGGTGATGCACCACCAAAAATTAAATGAAGCAGGAAGAGTATGACTATTTAAGTTTGGTTTTTATTTTGATAGGAACAGTGATGCTTAGGCTCTGAATGGCAACAGTGTTTCTGGTGTATAATGACTGAATCAGTGAAGAATAATGGTGGGCTTCACTTAGTAATTATTGATGGTGAAGTGAACTCTAGTCTATTATCTTAACCATGAAAGTTTAACTTACTGTTTGTTTGTGCAGGGATATTTTAAAACATGGCATAATGAATTGGCATCTCGCTTTCCTGCAAGTCTAGGGTTAAATGTACCGGTTGCTGTAGGGATATGTGCAAAAAGGTGTAACTGAAGAGTTTTACTGATGAAATGCGTAGGTTAATAGTTTATCATGTTGTGTTTGATGATTCCTAAATTCATCTGTTCACTTTATTGCTGTGTTCAGATAACATTTCTGAGAAGCCAGATGGGATGGAGGATTAAGAGGCAGATTGTCCAGCAAGTAATTCACATAACACTAATGTACAAAATGTTAAATGGATGCCAAACCCTTTTTTGCCCTATTAAACAGATATTAAAACAACTTATCAACCAATTCTCAGAAACCACACTATGCTCTGTAACCCCTCCAAAATGGCTCAAAAAGTAAGGAGTAAATTTTGAAAACTCTTCAAAGTCTGCTAAATGGACAAACGATATCTATGCTCTTAGTGAATAACGGGGCAAGCGTGGGTAAGACCACCCATGAAGAACCAAAATATCCAAACTCTTACATACTGGTTATCATCTTGATGCCAGTGATGCATTAGCAGGTGACAGAACGAGGATTGGTTTAAATCATTAAAACTGGATTTAGTGTCTCTTTAATAATCCAGTCAATCATATGCCTAACTAGAAGGTTAGTAACTGGAATGTAGTATTCTCATAGTGAGACGTACTGCAGTTCTGTTGTCTAATTTACAGACATTTGGTCGACAATTAGAGAAAGACTGGCAATCATTCACGTTTGATTTTTTTATCTGTCTAATCTGGATTCTGATGGAACAGCATGTAAATTCTGTTTTTCAGTTTTATTCTCTTGTTGGTGATAAATTGGTGTTGGAATTATTTCAAGTCACTTCTTTGTGATGTAGACCATTCCAAGAACAAACAACAAGGAAGGAGGTTGTGTATATTTTGTGTGAAGGTGTTTGTCGTATGGTTGACTACTTAAAGTGCATAACGTCCGTAATACCTTCTGACCAGACAGCATGTGGATGCTGTTTGTGTCTTCTTTTGTTGGAAATTGTTTAGTGTTGGAATTGTTTCTTCAAGTCACATTTTTGTTTTATAGACCATTTTGAGAACAAAACAAAAGAAAAGTGGCCATGTTTTTTTTTGTGTGGAGGTATTGCAATGATTTGTTCTGTGGTCAGTAATTTCATGACACTTTTAGTGGTTGTCAGTATTTTCATATTTTTCATTTCAAGATGACATGTAGTTCGTAGTTTCTAAAAACAATTAAAAAACCTTGTCGTCAGTGTTTTCACTGAAGTTATCCCAGAATTTGTGCCACGGATTAATATGATTGGTGGAAAAATTCCTAAAAAGGTTTAGATTTGATAAGAGGAGATTTTGTCCGTTTTTTTTTTAAACTGCTCTATAATTGCAGATCAAATGTGGTATCAATGGTTATGTGCAAGTCTTTATTATTATTTTCCATTTTTGTTTGAATTAAAGACAGTGTATTTTATGAATATATTGAATCAATGTTTTTATTAACAACCCTAGGTTGACTGCTTGAGTTTTTGTAAATGTTATGCTCAGGGGCAATAGAATTTCACTTCCTCTGTGGTTTCTGATTATTGTCAGTTTAATGACATAAATTACTTTAAGTGTTGTAGATTTAGTCAATCTATATTTTATTGTTTCCTCTGTTTAGTTTTTATCAATGTTGAAGTGTACATTGCATGTATGTGCAATGTTCACCCCATGCTGCATCTTTGTATTTTTGACTCAAGTAAGCTATGGGTGTGTGTCACTTCGGACACAACTGTGGGTGTAAAAAAATAAAACTAAAGAAATAAAACCTTCAGTTTGTATATTTCATTGATCTAAGTCCCACCAGGCTTTAGGTGTTTCTGTTCCAGGGTAATGGCTTTTAGACTATTTTCATGGACTCCAAGAAAATTGAAGTGGACTCCAAAAACTTCTGGAAGGTGACTCCACGTAGGGGACCTCATTGTTAGAAGGTGTAGGCCAGCACTGCACATGTATGGTTTTGTGTGCACATGAAATACACTGCACGTTTTGTATTTAAAATATAAATACACAAATCTGCTGTGGGGAATATCACGGGACTATGGTCAGCAATATAACGCACTTTTATTTTTACATTCTGACAATCTTTGGTTCTTATTTACTCAGATAGAACAATCAACTATTATTACGTAACGCCACACTCGTTCGGGTTACCGCCCAG
Organism: Phoronis australis; assembly: GCA_002633005.1. Taxonomy (NCBI): domain Eukaryota; kingdom Metazoa; phylum Phoronida; family Phoronidae; genus Phoronis; species Phoronis australis. Next base: position 287,103 of record NMRA01000371.1, on the reverse strand, counting down.
GAAGCTTAGGTTACTGGAAATCAAGGGTTGACCGCTAAGCCAAGCATGGGCACTTTTAAAAACGAATGCTTTTTTAAGTCATGCAGGCGTTTACACGAGCGAATACGAAAGTACAAAGAGTTTGGTTAGTATGACGAAGCATGAATTTTGTTTACATGCAGTGATGCTTTTAATTCTGAGACAAAAGGTTCTTAAAGTGTTCTAAAAATCTAAGCGAAATAATTTCACTCTACTTACTGCATGCGCGCACCCAGCCTTCAATATGGTGGGCTCGAATTCTTGACGTCGTGGACCGCGGCTAACAAAATAGCGGGNTTTTTGTCGTTCAGGGGCGGACCTTTTTCGCCCTCTTGGCGAAATGGGGGGGGCTCGTTCGAGCCCCCCGAGCCTCCCCCGCCCTTGGGTGCGCGCATGTACTGTTTCATGCTACGTCACGTACGATGGCTAGAGGATTGGGGCCTCTAAGCATGGCCGATTAAATGCAGTATTTAATGGACTTGGACGTCCCTGGGCGCGATTCAACCTGAAAGAAAACATTTTGATTATCATAGAATCAGGGATATAATCCAGTGGTCTTATAATTCACTATGGCCTTCAATTTGGGAACATAGCATTTTTCAACTTTCTTTGGAGACACGTTACTTTTTAACATTACAACGCCATACCGGGGATTTCGATCGGATAAAGCGGTCGTAACTTCTAAACTAGAACCGCCCATTATGGCTTTTTCGGAAACAAAAAGCGAGTAGTGATTAGTTTCCCGCCATTTCGCTAAGGTTGAAAACTAAATGACGCTTGGTTTTTTTGAATGGCACCCGAATAACGGATAAAATTAAATCAAGTTGGTATATTCACAATGGGTTTGCCCAGCATACGGTTGCCATATCTTTTTGGAATGGCGATAACCTGGTTCTGCGAAATACTGAAACCTAAAAAATTTCAACGGAAAGTCTATAAACCACGGTGCACCTACTCATCAACGAGTTACAGGACATTAAAGATACCAGGTGGCGTCAACAGGATTGCAAAATGACGCCAGGGCGCCTTTCGGGTCCAAGAGATACTTTGGGAACAACTCAGACATGTTGTTTATGATAAATTGAACAAAAACATAATACGAACTAGGAATGGAAAGAAAAAAACGCAAACAACTTTAACGATTATATTACGTGAACTTGTAGGATAAGATAATTGAAACGATTTGAAATACCACAGTTTACTGCCATTGTGGGTGTGAGTGAAAGCCCAGAAACTATGAATTCGGGCAAATTCAGCAAAAGCGGTCAAAGGTGAGCACTTTTTATTTTTGCTTGGCGCCAGCTGTGCTGGGGTTGAACCAGGGACCTTTAGATTGTGAGTCTGAAATCTTCAGGTGTTGTATTCATCGGAATGAGCACGGCATGTAGTAGGATCGTATGGCACTTTTTATTTTTTCTCACAGTGGCCAAGCCCCGCTGTTCTGGGTTCAGAAACCTTTAGGTTATCAGTCCAGTACTCTAACCATACACCACAAAATTTCCCTAAAATTTAATGGATGACTCAAACGTGCACTGGTTAGAATATGGAATAAATTAAAGGTCTCTAGTAAGTCTAGTTTTAAATCAGAGGACCCCGCACTGACCAGTTTGTGCCCGCCAGAAAAAAATATATAATAAGTGTTCATAATTTCCTCTGAGTGTACCATACACCAGTGCTCAGAGGATGGTCGGAGAAATGACTGACTGTAACACTGTGACAATGTAAATAGGCTAGATTTTAGAAACTACATTACCACGATTCCCACCTCAAAGCGGGTTTTTGGAAGACAACTTAGAGTTATCTCCCCTTATACAGATGGCGTTGAACGTGACCTCTTTATTACTCGTCGGCCATATTTATTCTGGTTTGGAGTTGGGTGATCAATTTTTTAAAATTAAAAATAAAACTAGTCACCTAACTAGACCATGGATCTTAAGCTATGCCTCCTAGTTGTTATTTCATCAATCTTTCTTGAGGGTCATATTGGTAAGTGCGATCATTTCTGTATGAAAACACAGTTTTTGTGGCTTATTGCGAAAGTTATTAGCAATTTTGGAAACTCGACGCTTCACGCTTAGATAACCGGGCATAAAATGGCTCAAATGATCTGACCTTAGTTGGAATTTGACGCGACGGTTAACAGGTTAGAGGCACTGGTCGAATAAAGTGATCCCTGTTTAGTGAAATAAATTCTTTCGCGCAGTGACATTCTTGTAATTCAGTTACTGTGATTGCATTAATATCCAATAGTCCAGGACCGGGTTAAATTTTGATGTATTATTCAATGGTGAACTCCCCCGAACTGGCACTGGCAGTTTGGTAAGAGTACTCGCCACCCTCTGGCCGTTCAAGGGGTTCTCCATGATGGTGATTGTCGCCCCACGTTGGGTTCCAAATATATTAGCTAGGCTTGTGCTAGCCACTTGCCAGCTGATCGCCATTCTGAGCGGCACTAGCGAGGGCAGAGCGAAGTCCGTTCACCAAATTTGGTGAACGCTTTCAAACTTGACTACGAAAATTAAGTTTGGGAAACCTACTCGAGTGTTGAATCACAGTCAGCTCGCACCGCAAACGACATTCTTACTTCGATTCCGAGTCCTAAAAATAGCAAGCGAATGGTCCATTTCATGTCCATCACTCCCCCTAAAATCACTTACCACAACGAAATGTTCAGCTGTTTAGGGAGGTAGTGGTTTTGGTAATGGGAGATTTCTCGCTTCATAGCGAGATCTCGTGTAGATGCTGACGCTTGTCATTTGCAAGTGACAATGACAATGACAACTAGGACACTATTTCAGAGACAAACGTGACCAAGTCTCTCAATAACTTTTTACACTGGCAATGTGGTGTGAGTGGGTCCAACGGCATTAATTACCCAGGGGACTGAGTTGAGCTGTCTCAAACATGCAATTTGAACTCACGCCTAAAGGTGTAAAATTATTAGTTTCAAAATTATGTGAATCTCTCCTAATTCATTACTAACTTTACCAATTTTCAGTGCATAATTTGTCGTGTCAAATATTGTTTGGGTCTTGACATTGACAGATTTTCTTTTCAAGGAGTAAAAGGCGTGGATGACGCCTGGAAGAACGAGTGTGTTATCTTTTTTTAAATCACAATACGTCACATGTGTCATACCTAGTAAGTTCGCTAAATGTCGCGAGTGTAAGAAGTTATTGAGAGACTGAGACATGTTTGAATTTTGGCGGCGGCCGAAAGAAAGCAAAGTATAAAGTAAATGTCAGTTCATCATTTAATGAGTTTTATATTACCTACTCTGCACAATTTAGTTTTATTTTGCTAGCTGGTAGTTATGTTTAACATTATTGGACGCGAATGTCTTGCTTATCAAAATGCCCACGTGGCCGGCAAACCCCCGCCGTAAGGTGGGTATAGGAGGAATCCCTGCCCAATTTTTGTTAGGTCAATATCAATGAAATGCCCACGTGGCCAGTGTATCCCTGCAGTAACCCGGGGATTGGGGGAATCCCCTGCCCAATTTTTGTTAGGTCAACATCAGTGAAATGCCCATGTGGCCATTGTACCCCTGCAGTAACCTCGGCCAAGACTTCAAAACTGTGACATTTGCAACACTGACAGTCACCGTCCAAGCTGGACTCATAAATTCTTTAGATATAACTCACACCAAATGTTCTGCAAAAACTAACTAAAATTTCTAAGGTAGAATCCAGCATACAAAAACTGCACTAATATTCGGCACAAAACCTTCTAGTTGAGTGCTGGTTCACTGTGACTCGAAACCCAAAAACACGTCTTTATTCCAAGCAACAAGAATCAAAGAGACTGAGCACGTGGGCCCAGTGGATCAACCGAATATCACGACCAAGCCCTGGTTGGCCAAAACAAAGACCAATTAGCCACGAGAGGGGTTCACTTACCAAACAATTGGTCAAGCTAACAAATCTGACCTGAAAGGTCAGAGGTCACATACGTGTCAATTTCAGTGTTCATGGCTCTTCCCTGAATCGAGGACTGCTGTATCTGACCAGTGTCGCTAATTAGTGCAAACCTTGACTCGTGTTATATTGATTGCAAATTAGGTGGAGGATCACAAAAAAGATTTGTAGAAATCTTGCAGCAACTCCAGCAATGTTAAAAAAAATCTTGAGTGTGTTGTCATGGTTATTTTGAAAATTATAAATTACCTTAAAGCCATTACATTTATATAGTCACATCTTATGTACAGACGTGTTTGCTATTGCCTTTGGTTGCTCTTGTGTAAGAGTTGGTTTACCGACTACCACTGACCATGAAATGGTATTGTTGTCTACTATAATTCATCACTGTTTTTTTCTCTTTTTCAGGTTCAGCTGAAGGTAAGAAGAGCCCTTTAAGACAACCAGTTTTTACTGGAAATAATCTTCGTGAAACAGAAGCATTAAAGCCATATACAATAACGAAATCAATAGTCACAAACTAGTATTTTCAGTCTTTGTTTAAATCCAGTCAATACATGAACGTTCTTGTGCTTCTGCTGTAGTGTGACTTCAGTTGGTGGTCCCTTTGTGTAATTGGCCAACTGTAAATAATCTCAGGGATCCGCTGATGACTTTTGAGTATACATGTACTGAAGACTGCTAATCCCAACAAAATGAGACTTGACTGTCGATAAACTTTTTGATGTCCTTTGATCCTTTTTTACTGTTAAGTTAAATCCAATCCTATTATCAGTGCAATATACTTAACACTTCATTAGCCTTGTTGTTTGTGCGACAATATCAGTGCATTCTTTGGTATGTCACCTACATCTTACATCAAAACCCTGGAAGGAAAGGAAGTTTGTCGGTGTTTTTTCCACAAATCTGATATTTACTGGTAACATTCTCCTAACACATTGCTCGATAATGATTTTACCAACAATGGAGTAAAATTGCTGAGCATTCCCAGACATTGCTTTTCTGATTCATGCTGGCTACAGCAAAGTTTCACGATTCAGCCATGATTCAAACCTGTCATCTTGGACTACTGATTTCCAAAGAGTAATTGGTCATAGATGGAGTAAATAAAATTTACTATTTTAACTGGTTTCCTCACTGTCGTCATCTGAAGACGTGTTATCTTGATCTACGGCTGAAGACGTGTTGTCTTATCTACGGCTGAAGACGTGTTGTCTTATCTACGGCTGAAGACGTGTTGTCTTATCTACGGCTGAAGATGTGTCGTTTTGAGCTACGGCTGAAGAGTTGTGTGAGCTACTACCAGTTGTTGAATGGCAGAATATTGTATTAGAAACAAGCTTTGCATTTTCATCACACTCTAAAGAATAATGTTGTCCCTGGAATTAATCATCGGGTAACACTCAACACCCATCATCTGCCATCCGAGGTTGTATGGTCTCCATCTTCAGATGTATGGCCGCATTATTGTTGGCACCTCCTCAAGTTTTTTCCACCAAATTAGAAGATTCCAACCTTCATTTTCCCATTCATGAGCCTTGTATCTTATTAGTCAGTCGAAGAACGTTGCCCGAAGGCAGTGTGAATTAGTTTTTTTTTAGTGTACATGAAGTCTCAGAAATTCTCTTCGTTAGTGAACTATTCTTGGTTCATGATGTAATGCTAACTTGATAACATGGATAGTGTCATTAAACATGTTAATTTAATGTGCGAAGCAAATTTCCATTATTTTGTTACTTCAGTTTTACAGAATTTGTTGAATGCACGACACTTTTCATTGTTCACGGTCTTTATTCCGTTGCAGTCATACTTTCTGAACAAAACTCTACTCTCTACTGAACATAGATACAGTAAGTGACCTAGCGACATAATTAAAAGACACGCGATATTTCGAAACATACTTGTTTCATTCTCAAGTGAAGATAAAATGACGCAGTAATGCCACCACAGAGTATAAGCTGACGACACACACAGTGAGACACGGCGGGTGTGAAATACTGCAAAGAATGACTAATGAATTGGGGTAACAGGAAAGTCACGCAAACAAGTGTAACGTGCGGCGCGACCCTGTTTGCTGCTCATTCAAAATAGGCTTCTCAAAAGCAATTAAAAGGGACTCTAATACTTTCAAACGCAGCACATCTTGCTCCACGTAGCGAATTGACGTGTTTTCCACAATTTCTTGACGGGTGATTTTACGTGCGTGGTATTGCAGAAAATGATCTTGAATGGCGCCATTTTGAAGATGCATGGATAACCGACGGGAAAGACTGCAAACCGTTTGACCAATGTAACATTGTTTGACGTTTGAACGAAGACATTCGTTCATAGGGCATACAAATTCATAAACAACACTACACTGTGCAACGGGGCGGACTTTCGCTTTAGAAATGTTATTTTTCATGACCAAGTTGGAGGACTTCCTATTCCGATAATAAATAATAACATCAAGGTAATCATCAGGCTTACAAACTTTAACGTTGTCCCTTATGATTTTCTTAATGGCGTGTTCGTCCTGGAGGTAATTATTAGACATGACATTTTTGTAAAATATCTTTTTGGTGACACCAGTCCGACGTGCAGGGACTTCATAGCTAATTGTGGACATAAATCGCTTAATATGGAAGTCCACGAAAGCATTGGTATACCCATTATTCACCAGTGTTTGTCTTATGCGATCTACCTCTTGATTGAACAATAGCCAGTTAGACGACACCGAATACGCCCTCTTTAGGAAGTTGACCACAACGGCGACCTTATACCGCTCAGGGCACTCACTTTTGGCGTGGAGACAGAAACCTTTATCAGTGGGCTTGTGGTAAACTGATGTAGAAAATTCAGACGGAGAATGGTTCACAAGAACGTCCAAAAACGGAATCTTGTCATTTACAGGAAGCTCGTGGGTAAACTTCAATACAGAGTGGCGCTCAAGTTCATCACGTACTGATAACAAGTCATCAAAGGCACAATAAACAAAAATATCATCTACATAACGTACATAGATAGGAATACCACCAATCACATTGCTAGCCCTCTTTTCCACTTCAGACATATAAAATTCCGAGAAAGTGGGACCCAGAGGAGAGCCCATGCTCACACCATCTTTTTGCAAAAACAATTTCCCATTTATATGGCGAAATGGTACTTTGGTTGTGCAGATGGTTAACAACTCTCTCATATGAGTAGGTGAAATGTCGGGTGGCTTTAAATGTGGGTGACGGTATACATTATCCAAAATGATAGTAATGGTCTCATCCACCGGTACGTTGGTGAACAAAGACTCAGCGTCAAGCGACATAGGTTGGTAGTATCTTCACTTGAGAATGAAACAAGTATGTTTCGAAATATCGTGTGTCTTTTAATTATGTCGCTAGGTCAGTTACTGTATCTATGTTCAGTAGAGAGTAGAGTTTTGTTCAGAAAGTATGAACGCAACGGAATAAAGACCGTGAACAATGAAAAGTGTCGTGCATTCAACAAATTCTGTATAACAGAAAACTTGCTCACGAAGTACAGTCAGTTCAAGTTACTTCAGTTTGTAGATTAAAAATCAACATTCAAATCTTGTTTTGATTCCACAGCCAATTGAGTTTCCAATTTCATTTTTTGATATATATTCATTTTTTAGCATTTGAAAACCAGCCTCCCTGTTGGCCATTTTTAGCCCAAGTTAATTCAACATTTGATTTGTAGTTCCAGAAAATCATGCTACTGATATATGTAAGTTGGTGTCCCTCTCTCTGGCATGGCTTTCCTGCTTGTGCATGACTGTCGCTTTTGTCTAGTAGCCTTTCGTACGCTTTCCTGTAGACTTGTGCTTTCATACATTTCTTAATTTAAATGTTTCCCTGGGGTTGTTGACTTTTTGTTTTATCGGTATCTTATGCTCAAAATACATGGCATATTTAGTTAAAACATTTTGTTTAATGTATCACTAAAATTGTTGTAGAAAAGTATTAAAAACATACCACAAAATACCTGCTCTTCCCAGTTCCATAATGACACATTTTAAATTAATAAGTTATAGCATTGAGAATAACCAGTTTCCTGTTTTTAGTAAATTACAGTCAGCGTTCTCGTTTCAAAAATTACTTTTAACAAATGTCAGTTTTCTTGAAAAGCACAGACGAGCTGTGCTGAGATCCCTGTGTTATTTGTCGTCATTTAGTGTCACTCTTGTTTTTCCCAATTCATATGTGTTTCTAATCTGAGCAATAGGCACGAGCACTCTTCATTCCTGCCTACAACTTCCACCTTGCCACCTTTTCTGAGTTGTGTGTGTGTGTGTAAACGGCCGCTTGGCGACAATCATCGTGTGTCAGTTGCACCGTGTCAAAAGATGACATCTAGAGGCGACTTTAGGTGACATCTAGAGGCGTCTTTAAATGACATCTAGAGGCGTCTTTAGGTGACATCTAGAGGCGACTTTAAATGACATCTAGAGGCGTCTTTAGGTGACATCTAGAGGCGACTTTATATGACATCTAGATAGGACTTTACAAACCAAATTTTTTTAGACCACTTACTGTTATGAAATTGGTCTGAAGTTGTTTCTAACTTAGTCAAATTCGAGGTGATTGCAAGTCTTCCAAAAAATTGACAGATAGTTATTGCTTGAGACCAGGCTCCACCAGTGGGTTTCTCAATTATTTGCAAACCCTGAAATTGCATCTCGGACAAGTAAGAAAGAAGCTGAGACCAATTTTTTGAAGGTAAGTGGTCCAAATCAGGTGTTATCTTCTTGGAGAGAATTCTGGTTTATTGAGCCGCATTTATTGTTTTATGTACGACCTTGTACAGAAGTATGCATGGTTTGCAAATTACCTACAATGTGATAGATTTTAACTTGTGTAAACATATTTATTTTCTGAAAGTAAAAAGTCTGTAGAGTTCGATTTTTGACTTTCTACTAATGTGCCATTAACTGGGTCATGTGACCATGTCTTTTTAGTGAACTTTTTGCAAAAAAGAGGTACATTAATAGAAAAACAATGGTATCAATAGCATGAACTGTTTTTTGATATAAAGGTTCAAGGTAAAATCTCAAAAACATTTAAAGTATTTTGTTTTCATTTCATGCAACTGCACGTTAACAGTTTTTTTTGAAAATCATAGATATCTTGTTTGATAGCCCCTCATTCAAATGTAGAGCATTTTCTAACAGTATTTTGGACATCAATGTGTAAAACGTAGTATCTGAAAGTTTTGTTTGAATCCAATGAGCCATTTCTGAGATTTGATGTTCTGAAGGGTGCTTCATGCTGTGCTTACCGTCTCCTGTTGTAAAGCTGCTATGTTCCAGTCTTCTGTCACAAAGACTGACTTGATTTGGACCTTGACTTGCCATTGTGAAAATGATTTCAAACTGTCCCTTAGTCAAATTGTGGGGGATTTCTGGGCTTGGAAAGAGCTTGACAATTTGTGTTTCTTCAGACCAGTGTCTATAAACTCTTTTGTTGTGGTGTGTCATTTTCCACACTTGCACTGTCAAGTTCTTTCCCAAGCTCACAGATAACTTGTCTATTGAGTAAGGAACAAGTTGTGACCAGTTTTATTGTTAAGTAAGTCCTGTTTGGTCAAAAGTTGGTTTCTTTGACTGGAAACAGGTTTATAGACACCTTTACGCTATCTTTCAACCATTGTACATTTTTGTGTTTGTGTTATTAAGTCTGGCTGTGCTTTCTTCCCCTGTCTGTGCCTGTGAGTGACATAACTGAACTACCTTTGGCATGACGTGTGTGCTGTCCTTAAAACAGTTGTGATTCTTGGAATGTGCGACCCTCTGATTTGCAATTACCATGGTTCTACGAGGTTTAACATTTAGTCTTCTATGGTTATAAATGGAGAAGTGTTTATATTGCTGGTCAAAGTTCATCCCTTGTTAATGGCATATATTGGGCTATGATACGTAGACAAAATATGGGCAACAAATGTTTTGCATTTAACAATTGTTATTGTACTTTTGTAGTCCGTCTCGGATACATTATGTTTAAGTAGTTAGCTCACTATACTTTGCAAAAGCTGATTTTCTATCATTAGGCATTTTGCAACTTACTGTAAATGAATGCTGTGTTGCGTGAAAACGGCAGTTAACTTTTGCAGGCAAATGAATGGGGAACCATAACTTGTCAGCTATATTTACTTAATATTTACTTAATATTTACTTAATATTTATATTTGTATTCATAATTATCAATGTTTATTGCAGCAACCGGAGGGTACTCATTCGTGTTTGAGTACATGTGGGTCGGTGGTTCCGCCAGTACCCGCAACGGTCGAACACCAGAGTACCAGATAGGTCTTGATGTTGGTCTGGCCGTTGGTCTCGGGTTTGGCATCTCTTTGTGTGTCGTGCTGTTCGTGTTGTTCTACGGGCTGATGTGCCAGTCACGCATCCAGCGTATGGATCAGGAGACACCACACTGGCAGAAGCAGGCCCAGAGGCAGACCTCGATGCCAGCTGGGACCAGCGAGGGTGAGACATACGAACTAAAGGATGCTTCATCAACACAGATCTAAATGGACCCCTGCACAGACCAAAACCCTCAATAGTTGTGTGTATAGGTGGATCGACTTAAGGTTTTCGAGAACTGTTGTATCAAGATTGATGCAGTTAATAGATTTCCTGTGGGTAATGCAATAGTCACATGGCATTCTCTATATATATAGTGTATAAAGGATGTAATATAGTGTATGTCAGATTTTCTATAAAATCTTTTACTCAGTGTTGTGGACTGTTAGCTGTTGTTTGTATTACCACTAGCTGCATTTATCCTGTTGTCGAGGTGTACACATCAAGTCAATATTGTTGAGATTAAAACTTAATTAACCTGGTGTGTTGTTGCGAGTGATTTTTATCTCTACTATAATTTTAGTCACTTTCGTTAATATTTATCGGGATTTGCACAACAGAATACCTAGGTTTGATTGTATAAATTACAGTTGTGTAAAAGCAGGTCAGTTGCTCTGCTCGTGAATAAAAATAAGTCCAATCGAACTAACGTGTTGTTTTGTTGCTTTGTAGCATGTGTGGAGTGGATATAGTGAGTTGTAAAGGGTCCTTTATACCCCCTGTAACACGACAGTGCAGGACCCTTTGTACTTCCTGAACCCCGTCAGGGCAGGACCCTTCGTACTCCCTGTACCACGAAAGGGCGGACCCTTTGTACTCCCTGTACCACGACGGGGCAGGACCCCTTGTACTCCCTGTAACATGATGGGGCAGGACCCCTTGTACTCCCTGTAACACGGCAGTGCAGGGCCAGTGGTTGAAGTACAAACTGGCTTGCAACATGCCTGGTTTTTATGCACCCACATTTATATGTGGGTGCATATTGCTGTCATGTCTGAAGTTCGTTTTACAGATTTTTATGAAATTTGTTCAATAGCTTTCAATTAAAAAACTATGTTCCCTTTATGGATAGAGTTGACGTATTATGCGCCATCTAGTGGCCATTTTCGTGATACAAGCAAACACCCCTAGAAGCATTCCTGGGCGCATTTCAACACTCCTCACTGCTCTTGTTAAGACTTGCCTGCATGTAAATTGTCCATTCTGCGGAATCCAAGCCAACTGCACAGTATGCAAGTTTGTCTGGTGGTGGCAAACTTCTTTCTGAGGTAGTTAGAAAAATTATGCTCATTCCTTGTACCATAGTTTAGCTCTGCATGTATCTGTTAGTTGTTATGTTTATCAAAATGTATCCCCTTAAGTATGTGAAAAAATTCCCCAAATAATAAAAGGCGGTTGTCACAAGTTCCACGTTTAATAATAAAAGGGAATTGTCACAAGTGTCGCATTTAGGAATCTTCCAACTTCACTACCCCGAACAGTAAAATGCTATTCACTGAATTCTAAGTGTTTCCTCGAAGCCTTCGTCTGTAAAAGTAAATTTCTTTTATTCACATCAGGACAAGTGAAATGTGTTGCATATCTGAAGTGTATTGAAGTGAAGACTACTTTGTCCTTGCATTACCAGTAAGACATTTTGTGAGGTAAGAACAAGGTGAATTTTTGTACCTTTTCCCTGGCTTGGCGCCACGGTAACCTATTACAGCACAGTGGGAATTGGTTCAAAGGTTGTGAGATCTCGTTCCGTTTTTCTACGTGCAAGGTGCTAAACCAGGTCTGCTTTCAGTAGATGGAAGACACTTGAGAAGACCCCAAGATTTTGTCACGATGCCATACAGTGCAAGTGAAACGTCATCACATGACCTTTACCTGTGAAGTTGGCGTGTCTGCAGAGTGTAATCCCGATGTAACAAGATGATTTTGTAGCACATTTCTGCTTAGTTTGGAGACCCACAAGTTAGTGACTTGTGCAGGTCAGGTTGTTCATGAGTGGATTCAGTTTACAATAGATTTGAATATTTTGTTATGTAAACTTTGATCCAACCATACTTTTGGGATGAAAATGTACCTCTGTGCTGTGTGGGGTGGCAGGAGTCCTCAGCGCAATTTTGTCACTAAAACGCGTACTATTTTGTGTGGTATGCCAGTTCAGTAGTAAGTGACCAACACAAAACCAGCAAAATAGTTTCAAGATTTGACAAAATGTATTTTCATGCTGGACTAACTGTAGTACAGGACGTCTAACTTTCTAAATGGATATGACAAACAATATACAAAATATTTATACATCAAATGAGAAGATCCATGGCAACACAATTCTCACCAAATACCCAGAACACAGGAACATTGCAAACAAGGAATAACATTTGGTTCAATTGTATTTGAACGAAATACATTGTACCAAATGCTTTTGCAAACCTAAGGGCCCAGCCCTAAGGGGAAATTGCAATTGAATGTAGATCCCTCCTTATAAACCTGACCTACCATGCTATCCAATACTCACCAATATTGTTTACTGAAGTAAGACAGAAAAGTTTGAACATGAATGTTACAATAGCCAGGGACATCTTCGCAGTTGTGGGTTGAACATGTCGACAACAGGCTTGCCAGAGTTTCAAGAAGGAACACAGCCGTTTTTGATGTCCCATTTGGTATAATATTCTCAGAAATATATTTTTGCAAGTTAGTTACTGTTCCGTGTCTATTTGCTAACCATGTAACACCAAGAAGTGACATGAAGAGCCCAGAAAAGGCCCACATCTCCGCTCTGCATTCATTTCCATAGAACAGACACAATGTTTACTTATTACTGAACACTGTTACTGGTCATGTGTGGTTGCTGAATAGAATTCAGAGCAGAACTAAAATCCCAGCCTTTTGCTGGGCTGTTCAGTGTTGGCGTCATTTTCTATTGCTCCATGGATGGTACAAACAGGCCAAGGGAATAGTGCCTCTTAATTAACAGAGAAAAAGGTCTTTCCAAGACGAATGCATTTTTCAAATAAAAAACGATAGCTTTCAGATTAGTGGTATGTGGTTATCTTTATAAACGACAAAACAGACAGACAGACAGAAGGGGGAATGTGGTGAGGAGTGTGCTGCTCAAGGAGAACGTGATACAATGGTAATTTATTCTTCCGCATACAGTTAATAAGTTAAATCTATAACAAAATCTTAAGTACAATTTGAATCCTGTGTGGCTCTGTTCATTAAAATATCTGCCCTGAACTATAGTTTGAACAAATCATTTTCTTAATTATTCCGATTAAATGGACATCTACCAGAAAAGTGATTTCTGAGATCAGCCCCAGAGCAAAATCAGACCAGGAAACATTGTGGTCACGGCCTAAAACTTATGTTGGAGTTAAATCCCAGTCGATAAATGGCAGACTTTTTAGGTGTACTTAACAGGTAAAGTCACCAGCCTTGATTTCAACAGATGGCTGATTGGTGATTTGTCATAAAATCCCCCATACAACAGGTTTTGTTGTTTCAAAGATCTGGTCAAATTTCAAGACATCTCTCCCACGCAACAATGATCCTAAAAATGCATTTTGGATTTTTGTCCGTGAAACTGACAATGTCCCTTTCATGGCTATTCCACTGAAGTAAATGAACAATGGACAGACTGCAGCAGCCAAAGGGCAAGCTGCTGTATTACCACTGCACACATAAAATATGTTACAACATGCTCATGATGTCGGTCATAACACTTGTACATAATCAAATAACATCTGAAATATTAGCCTTCAACATGATAACAATATTGTATTCAGCACTCAAAATCATACTACTACGTCGTATTGAGCACACAATCCCTCTCCATATTACTGCGTCATGTTGTGCACACATGCATAACAGTGGAATTCACTTTAAACTGAAAACGAGAAATTGGGACTTTACAGCAGCCTGTCTTTTGTTTTAAGTCGGCAAAAAATCTGCAAACTTGCTTGAAAATGAATAAAATGTACTACCACAGAAACCCATTTCTTAAAACGTGATGTTCACAAATAAGACAACTACGAGACACACTCAGTGAGCATACTTGATTTGAAGCCACCTCCAAGACGGATTAAAACTCATGACTTCAGTGATAACAGTTCGTTTTGCTAGCTTCATTAAAACCCTTTTGACAAGTAGTCGAAATACTTTAATCATATCTGACTGATGAAGATACTGGCCTTAATATCAATTAATTTCAACAAATATCTGGAAGCTATGAGTGAGAATCGGTGCTTTGTGATAGAATCACAAAAACAATGGATTTTGAAGCTTTACATTCTGGTTACAACCAAAGCCAATGACCTCAAAAAATCTATCCCATCCAACAACAATCCCCAAATACAAGATTTTCGCCCTATAACCCAAGTGTGTCTCTTTTAAAGCTGCTTAAATCTTAACACGAATCTCTTTCTCCATAAATGAATTGTTGACTTTTTCAAATTTCCTTCAACAGTTTAGATCAACAGCCATCTTGGAGATGATGCCACCATCATGGTTCTTTCAGGATTCAACTTCCATCATCCCAAGAAAAGTAAATAACTCGAACCACTGACATTTCATGTAAGTCTGCAGTTGACAACTGAGAAACAGAATCTTGCACACTCGGTGCTTCCTTCAGAGATACAGTTTTTCAAATGAGAAATAATAGTCTTACTGGCCGCACACAGGAGAACCAATCCAGTTTCCGGTTTCATTATTTTCTGCTCCTAACTTACACAAGACGCAGGGCTACGTTACGCAGGGCTACGTTACGCAGACGCAAGAAAACTCCAGAGTATAGCTAGTGTGATCACCTGCTTTGCTTGTAATGCAAGGCCATGTCTCACAGAAACTTGGTGATCCTCCGTTTCCATGAGTGTATCGAGTCTAAAATTGTACAGCTTAATGACTTAGTGTTTGCAAAGTCCTATCCATGGATTTAGAGGTCTGGATAGAACTACTGTGAAAATAACATCCTGGCATTTTGCGCTTGAAGGGAAAAAGTAGAGAGCATAGTGGCATAGAATTTTGCTGAGGGTTGTAAACCATGATTGCCATTCACAAACAATAGGCCTTTATAAGTTGACATGCAATTATTTGTGAACCTGATCCTAGTCATACAATTGTCCCAGTTGACCTGTGTAAGTAAACACAGCTTAATAAAATGTTTATGGTCCTGAATGAGAAGATAAATTGCTATATTATCCCCTGTGGATCAGTGAATAGCCAAGCCCATAATGGCTTACAAAGCCTGGTCGACAGATTTAGGTGCCGAGAAAGAGCAGAAGATCGGCAACTGAATTGTCCCTCCAACCTGTCAGAAAAACACTTACGAAAGTAGTCGTCAGTTCCGAGTTCGTAAAATGAAAGATACAGATGATCCAAGCGTGTAGAACTTACAGATATCCGTTAAATTCACCTTTAACTGAAGGATGGTCACTTAAAATGTAAGTTTCAAAACAATTTACAAACATACTATGTGTACAATCATGCTATGTGTACAAACCACAGAGAATCAACACAAAATGATTAAAACAATGGCATATGTGTTTCAACACCAACTGCACAAAAAACCCAAAAATTAAAACCTGACCAGATAACAAATTAAAAAATCTGAGCCGACTGACAAGCCAGATATCTAGCCTTATCATCAAAAGCTTAAAATTTATAAATCGTGCCATTTCATTAGCAAATGTATAAGACAGTACCAAAACTCATCAACGAAAATTCACCATGGTTTCCACTTAACCCAATCTATAGTCAACATATTTAGATTTTGCCAGTTCCCAATCAAACGCTTTCATCAAAATTGAACAAGTGAACTACAAAATGATGTCAACTTTGTTAAGCTTGACACAATCGCACAATTCAGGATTTCATTATTCTCCATTCAAGTGTTACCACCCCACAATTTGACAACCTTTATTAACTGCAGTGACATCGAATAGCTTCTCACCACACAAGAAATTTCTCATACATATAAAGTGACCCAGCTCACTATACACAGACATTTCTACAGTTAGAGACTTGTGGGATATCAGCAATGGATTGTGGGACACCCGTCAGCCAAGCTGAATATGACCAACCAATGAAACCACAGCAGATACACCTACATTTCCAGCCAACAGATGGCGAATAACATAAGTGCCACAACTCTCTAACTGTAAAAAGGTCCATGGCTTTGGGACTAAGATGAGTATGTATGATGTACTGCAGGTCAGTTTTGGACACACTGCATTCAGTCCACAGACACATGACAGTGCTTCTCTGCCTGCCTGTCATAAAACCGACCGGGAAAATACACAATAAATACTCCCAACTTCGCTCCACAAACTCGCATATAGCATACGGGTATTTGGCTGCCCGTCTGTAGTTAGTGCTTCCGCCGCATGACCATGTTACAATAGTCGTCCTGAATACACGCATACATGAGGCACGGCTGGCAACAATAGAAATCCCGTTACTTTTGTCCGACTATCAATGAGGTATTCCATGAGCCACACACACACACACTTGTATAATAGGGCCATTTCACAATCTTGATGAATGAGCAGCTGAATTTGCGCCGATTAGTTTGATCCCAATGTCCATACAATCTCACATTCATTATACACACTGTTGCTGCAATATACGCCCCACCATCATAGTTCATGACATACTCAAAATTGACAACCTTATTGTTGAGTCTAGATTTTCATTTCTGTCAATCAGTGTAACAACAGCAACAGTTACAAACAGGAGACGAACGCGAACATTGCCTGGCCGCGACTGAAGCGCCCCCTCTCACACAATCACACAGCAGTTGCTGCATGCTCGCTCACCATTCTTGTCCTTCTTTAATTGTCCTACAAAAGGAAAACAGACAAAGAAATGTCACTGCGAATACAGGAACCAAAGGTGTGTAGACACGTACACCTCTGTCACATATAGTCAAGTAACACTATCAGAAACAGTCTAAAGCTATCTGTATATGTTTTATTTCAAGAGAAGGCAGATCAAAGGTCCACACAATATAGTAACAAAGAGTCACACAATATCTTAATGAATGAAACAAGTTTCTGAGATCAAAGATTAGAATACGTGACTTCCAGCCGCAACATCAGGTAATTCAAAAATACACCTGCGTCTCAGGAAAAGAAATATATGAAATTTTCTTTAAGAAGAATGTGAACAGAGCATGCAAATAGCATAATTATCCGTAGGAAACAAAACACACTACATTGTGTTTAAAAGTCGTCTTTACAAATAATAGAACTGAACTACTCAAAAAGTAAGCGTACCACCTGTTTTTGCTCCAAATTTCCAAGAAATTGAGATCAACACAATTTATACATGCGTGTTCAGTAGAAGATTCATGACAATTTGATATATATATCGGATTTTCGTTGATGATTTATGAAAAAAGTCTAGGCTTCAATTTCATCCCCTCTCACACAAATGTTGAAGTAACCAAATTAGCTCCCACAAATTTGCCTCAAAGTTCCCCAACTATCATAAGGAAGTGAACAATTCCCAGCCATTGACTTGGAGAGACCCAGTTTTGGATCGGTTGGACAACCCCATCAAAAGAGATGACTTTATGACTCTTTTTTTTAAACTCTCAATAATATGTTTCGAATTGAAATACTTGATCACATGTTTGAGACGTTGTTTGCCTCCTTCAGTAAAACGCCTCACTATTTATGTTTTAAGAATACCGTGAAATCAAACTGTTCAGGATAACCCTGGAACAGGAAGTTAATAAATTGTTTCTAACTCATGTTTAACTAATCTTTACAAAGCTCTCGTAATGTTTCCAACGCAAACCATGTTTTTGAAACTGTGAAGCTATACTGCAAAATTCAGCCAGTTTGTGACTTGTTTTTTTTTTGAGTTTTCTTCAAAACTGTTCTTTCACCATAGGATAAATGCTCATAAGATAAACACATACAGATAAAACAATCACTTCTCCTCAAAACAAAGAATTAAGACAACAGGTATACAAATTTTCAGGTAATATACGATTATTAAAAATGTCACTATTTGCATTACTCAGTCTAACTGTCATGGAGTGAATTCTTCAGTTTTTTATTTTACATAGCATGTGGCAACTTAAAAAAATAACATAAAAAAAAAATTGCTTCCATAACTTATTCACCCATTTGTATTAGCAAGAACAAACACAAATTTTGGCTAGCAACTTTCTCTTGAAAACTGACATGAACTCAAAGCAGATGTTCAGAAAGTAAGTAGGGTTAAAAATTCAATGCACACTACCACCATCAGTCATTCAATGCACACTACCACCAACAGTATTCAATGCACACTACCACCAACACTCATTCAATGCACACTACCACCAACAGTATTCAATGCACACTACCACCAACAGTATTCAATGCACACTACCAACATCAGTCATTCAATACACACTACCACCATCAGTCATTCAATGCACACTACCACCAACAGTCATTCAACAGTTACCTTGATTGTTAGGTTCTGGTAGGTTCTCTCGTGCTACAAGATGCATCACTGTTGTCTTGCCGTTTGGCAGTTGTAAAGCTGCAACCATATAACACAACTGCATCATGTACATCTCAAGACAACACACAATCTAACAGTTGGTGAGAAACTAAAAATAATGGTATGACAACTCACTGCGCAAGTACCACGTTCTCACAAATAACAATTTCTAAACAGAACCATATTTCGTTATATTGCACTTCGCATGGACAGTACCTAGCCATAACATCAGGCTCATTTCGCTTTATTTTCTCCGCTAGATCTAAACTTGACAAGCACAGCACCAATAAACCTTCTCTCCACGTGACAACTTGCATGCAGTTTGTACCACCATCACACTGGAACACGGGACAACAACCAGCCATGGAGCGGACTAACACGAAGGACAGTAAAGTCGCAATTACACGAGAGACAGCTGACCCCTAACACCTAACAGCTGATTGGGTGCAAGTGTGTATATGTAAACACGATTGACACGGAGCGACACCGCGGCAGCCATTTTTGACACACCTCTGAGTGTTACACACCTCCTGGTGTTACACACCTCCTAGTGTTACACACCTCCTAGTGTTACACACCTCCTAGTGTTACACACCTCCTAGTGTTACATACCTCCTAGTGTTACATTCCCATGAAGAAACCTGCCTTGATATATAAGTCGTAGAATGTTGTGTGCTGGTAGCTGTTCATCTGCCCATTCTGAAACAAAGCACAGCAAAAGTGTAATAATTGAATACGCTGAAATCATTGTTAATACACTCGCATTATACTCGAAAGATGAATTAAAATGATGCTTCAGTAAGTATGAAAGCAAAATTTCTGCCTTCAATTTGACTTTAAATACAATTGTGAGACGCCGAGATACCATAGAGTAGAACTGAAACATTAAAGGGAAAATTGGTTCTAAGAGGATTATTTGTCACCATTTTGGTCTTCGCTTATTCCCCGCACATTGAACTTTCAAAATCAACAACTGCCATAAACGCACAACACCACATCACCAGATTTGTTTGCCGAAGACATCAATCAGACTTTGCACAATGGTAAAGGGTTGACATCAGTACTCATTTACTGTCTCACACATTATATGTGGAGTACCGTATATTTACCAAACACAGAGCCTAAACATTGACACAGTATGGCCTGCACTGTGTGTGTGTGTGTGTGTGTGTGTGTGTGCGTGTGTGCGTGTGTGCGTGTGTGCGTGTGTGTGTGTGCATATGTGTGATACACTACTGGTGGACACAATGGCCCCCTGTGTTGTTCACATAAGTATTAGAGTAAAGGTCAAGCTATCTATCTCCAGTTTCCAGGAAATTGAAGAGTCACAGTGTCTCTCTTTTGATGAACTCCTTTTGCCTTCATCACATGATAAACTCACTCAGTCATAGATCTGGACTGAGTGACAGAATTACCAGCAATGACCACAAACATTACACAAACAGGAAGACTGTATATCAGAGTACAGTGCTTACATTGCGTTCACTTAGTCCACTATCATCAGATTAAAACAAACTGCCATGATGAATGTTGGCAGACGCAGGACATTACCAGGAAGGGAGGGACAAATGTTTTGGCGCACATCAACCTAACTTTTGAATGTGTTTCAAGTTGTCAGCACTCTCAAGCATTGTGATTTTAAGTTGATGTCTTTACCTACAAAAGCAACAACTTGGTTTCTGAAGATAGCAATTGAGTTGTGCTGGGGTGCATGTATGGCATGTCTTACCCCTACAAAAGACGCCGTTTCTAGGGCATTTTGCATAGCACAAGCTTCTCATGTCTACCATTAGATATCACTGATGTGTCTAAAATGTTACATCATCCATTGTGGTTCTCTGATTGGCCATTTCCTCATTCTCTACTGGTATGTCCCACATCAAAAAAGGGGGGGAGGGATTAACTTCATTCAGTGCAGTTCAACCAAAGAGATGGAGACAGAAAAGTGACATTTTATCAGTAAACAACTATTCAGGGAACAAAATTCATTCTATATAATCACTTTACTATAAGTTCATGTCCATGATCGGGTTTCCCCTGCATTAAAACTTCTGGGCGGCCCGCCACGCTCCTTTTTGGCCCCGCCACTTGTAAATCATACTCAAATTGACCCCACACACCTAATCGTGACGGGGAAACTTCACCGCCATGCAAAAATCACTAGTAAAAATGATCGCTAGTAAAAATGATCACTAGTAAAAATGATCGCTGGTAAAATGATCACTAGTAAAATGAATCGCAAGTAAAAATGATCGCTAGTAAAAATGATCGCTAGTAATAATAAATAAGTACAAGTCACATGGCACCTTTCGCCGTTTGTGGATCGAAAGGGAAAAATAATAATTTTACATTGAGATCTTGAATTGTGCCCCCGTTAAACACAATCATTCAATCTCCAATCCCCTTTCATACCTCGTTTCTGCCTGGTTTTCCAACAATGCATATAAACTTAATACTGCCGGGGACCAGGCAACAACCTCCATACGAATTTTCTAAAATGGGAATGTGCCAGGGCTTGCTAATGAAGAAAGAAACAGTAAGATTTCTGCTTCATTCATTTTATTGTGTCCGAGTTTACAAAAGACATTGTGAATTACACTACAGGGCGTGACATCCAAATCCAACTGTTTAATCAACCATAGCCCTGCGCCAAAATGACGATATTGAATGTTAACCAGTCTCAGATTCGTCTGCATGGACTGGATTATACATCGTCTGCTACGCCGGCCAATGCCAATCCACTATCACTGATATGTTTAGCAAGACGATATCAACGGAGGTTTCGTTACACGAATTAGATTATTATGTCTACAAAGTTCACACATTTTTTGTTCTATGGTTGTCACTTCCTGGATAATTGAATTTTAACACTTTTTTTCGTACTCGAGTCAAGTGCGACGGAGATGCCGGACACTTCATTGCCAATTTGTCTTGCGAAGTGTCCTTTACCCAGATACTTCCACTACATGACGCTCGGGTTAAGGTCTTGTCTGTAATGAAGGAGCAAACTCCAACCAATAGCGGAGTTGCAACCGAATCGATTTAACGATTGCGCATGTCCGGAAATTAGGGTGCGCAAAGGCTACTGGGATTGTTGATGGTANGGGAGATATTGTTGGGCAGTTTCTAAGATACGTTTTCTTGCCGCCCTCAAAATGAGCGCTGCACACTTTATGCTACGAAGTCGGAAAGAATTCACGAAGTCGGCCTTTGCTACCAGCTCCACCGATGTCTCTGACCCATGTTTAACGCAGTTCTTGATCCTTGGGAAACCGGTAGTAACTAAATTTTTTATTTCGCTAACTGGTATTATAGCATGCCAGGCACACAACACGTATAACCTCCCTGTGGCCGGTTCGCCCCCACGCTTGCCGACGTACTTGTTTACCGGCTTAACCACAATGCAACATTCTGACCCATTTCCAATATGGCGGCGTTGCAACTCCGATATTACATCTAATTTTCAAATTTTGCTTGGGGACGGTCTCCCAACCCCCCCATGGGAGGATCTCACCGGGTACCACATCTGCGTTGAGCATTCACCACCACGCTCCTTTCGAGACCCAGACAATAGAGGAATCCCACTTCTCATATTCCCGTGCTTTGCACCCCGTTTTGGCCATTTACCACCATGCTCCTTGCAAAGCCCATTGGAAACAGTGACATGCAACCTCATACAAATACGTAGGCGCACAAAAAATAATATAGTAATCTACATTCCAAAACTTACCTTCGGGCCAATGTTCATAGACGTACTGCGATATCTCCGCAGCCGACTCATTCGGTGAAAACAGAAACTCTTTGGTCTTGCCAGAGACTAGTATGAGCCTCAAGTTCACCTGAAATTAAACAGACATTGTAGCGTGGTCAGTGCAATTAGTATGTTTGTGATGAAAA
Source organism: Phoronis australis (assembly GCA_002633005.1). Taxonomy (NCBI): domain Eukaryota; kingdom Metazoa; phylum Phoronida; family Phoronidae; genus Phoronis; species Phoronis australis. The sequence continues at coordinate 264,432 of NMRA01000371.1, read as the reverse complement.
GCGACACAATCTCGCTCAGAAATGTGTGAATTCATCGCGATCAAAACGAGAGCTTTAAAAAAAATGTCTCACTTCCTGTGGATACCACAGTGATAGGATATCTGATTAGGTAAAGTACCTGTAAGTAATTGCTGGACAGACATGTATCCTGAACACATGGTGACAATATAGGAGGACTTTGACCTAAACCCTGTCTATTGTTATCTCCCACATTTGACTTGTCAATTTCTGATATCAAAGATTCCGACAAGTCTTATTTGTCTTGGTACTAGCACAATGTGTGTACATATTTGCTATTAATCGATAAACATCTCAACACTAAATACAGAAAAGCATCGAAACCACATTAGTCTCAATACTCTATCCATCTTCAGCCAGTGTATTAGTAATTCAGTAACAAACCAGTATTTGGTGTCTCATTAATAATACACAAGGTGGCCATATAACGAGACAGCCATTGATTTTTACGTTTTTGACATATTCGCAACATGTGAGGCGAACAGACGAGCAGAAAGCAGGAGTTGATGACACTATTGGACATTTCACCATGATTGACATTCTGTTACGTAAAGAAAGTCTGGAGTGTTAACAAACAAAACAGTGATACGGGATGCAAATACATCGAAACATACAATAGGTGCCGCTGTTGTCATCAAAGTTATTGCCTTGTCGCAGTTGTCTCCTCAGATTGAATGTCTCGTTCCCATGCTCAACCTACATAAATTACTTGAAACAAGTTATCACAATGATAACGCTGATGCATAAGGTGACCGCCACCTTTGCTTTTTGTACAACGTGGGCATTCCATGTCCGTTAAGATGAGGCAAATTGTGAAGTTTTATGTAGAGTAAGCGACATATGGGATTATTTGAGCAAAATATCAGCCAATATTAGCGACGGTACTGCCATTTGTTGACAATCGGTGAGCACTGGGTCCCGCCAATAACTTCGATAAGACCGAAGTTAACAGTTCATACCGCAAAGCAGCATCAATGCTTCCATGTTAAATCCACATGTTTATGGCAAAGTGAACTGGCAATGTTAACTTCCATCCAGGAATACAGCTAAAATTTCGTATAGAAAGCAATTCTACAAAATATCGAAACATCAACGTAAGTACGCTATGAAAGCCGCTTTAAAGAGAACCACAAATGACAGTCGGCACCACTTCTACACAAATTTTGCCAACATTTCTACACTGAATTCAGGTAGATACTCCTGAGCATCAATCAACAATATGATAAGAACCACGTCTTCATGCATGTGGTAAACACTAATTAATAGTATTCCATCTCCAATACACCTGAGCTTCAAGTCACATAAAATTCTAAGAAAGCTGAAGTAACTCTGGTGTAAGTGCAGAGTACTGTTGAATTGCATGTTTCTTCGTCCTTTGCTATAAATTAATTTTCCTGGCTTTTTAGAGTGCAATAACTACTAAACTACTAAACCTGTGAACTTGAAATTAAAACACCAACACAACGAGCAAGTTTATTGCAACATTACTTTGCAGCATTACTTTGCTGTATTACTTTGCAGCATTACTTTGCAGCATTAATTTGCAACATTACTTTAATTTCTTACACACCTGGCATTAGAAGAACTGACAAATACAGAACAAACATTTTTGAAGCACTTGTTCTGCAATACTCAAGCCCAAATTTTGGACATCTGTAGCAGTGGCCCTGCACCTCCAAGATAAGTCCTTTCTATGGGATCGCTCCAGGCAAACTTAAGATACTCCCTATTCAAAAAATGGAAGGTGGGCCTAAAATGACTGGATTTTCAAAACTCTAATACTCCAACAATTTTAGAACTAGAGCCTTCAAATTTTGAGTATAGATAAATAATCTTATTCTTTCATAAAGATTCCTTTATTCACTTTATATTGTGATCAACTCTTATGAAAATAAACGTCTCCTGTGGGACTTGAACAGTGCTGTAGACCTAATCAAATATCTGAGCCTAGTACTTAATCACTGCAGTACCAAAGACAATTGAACGTTAAATAATTTGTTTTGGCATTTGTTAAATTACGAGTTATTAAACTGCATAAGCTAGCAGTTGCAGCACTATTTCATTCGAGTGTACACGTTACATTGAGTGGAGACCACTTTATGTCATACAACATAATGGAATAACCCCATTATCACAAATCCTATGAAAACCATGCCATGATTTAATATCATATTTGAAGATATCACCATTATAAAGTCTGCAAATCTCGATTGTCACCTGCTTATCACACGTAACTTCACTGTTCTATCTGAAAACCAACCAAATTCTTCAAGTAATTTGCATCATTGAAACTCAATGACAAGAGTAAAAATCTGAAATTTTTTGAAATACTCTCAAACTGGAGAGAAATAATGATTTCAAAATACATTGAGTATCACAAGACAAATCTAATAATGAATAAAAACCCATCCATACCAACTCGATACATGACAAGTTCTCATTTTTATATTATAAATATATTAATTCATCTATAAACTCACTAATATTCTCTTGCCTCAAGTGAGGTTCCCCAGACGCAAGAATTTCATAAATGAAGCTTATATGGTGTCATGTGCTTTGTTTGCAACAGAGTGGTGATATCTCACCAGCCTCCCGTTCAGTATACTAGGACCTCACTAAAAAGTAAGACTTCGCGAGATTACGCGAGATATTGTCGTGCATTTTAAATGAGAGCACGTGACTTTGACTAGGTTTTAGTTAGATCCTAGCGTAGGTCCTAGCGTCTACTGAACGCATGCCAGGTCTTGCATTTTTGCTGGGTTCTCCATTGATCAACATAACACTGCCCTGTTCAACTCGGCATAACCAGCTGATCAGAGCAGTTACATTTGTCGCCAAATTGGAGCCCGCGTATTACATAATACTTTATGTCGAAACCGAGGACAAGACATTCATCAACTCTACTGTTAGCCATTCATATCAATTAACATGACAAAGTAAATAAGGAAGTTTATCAAAAATAATTTTAATTAATATTCAAAACCAATTCATTTGACTGCATAAGCCCAAAATCAATTGAATACTATCTTGTCCACTCAGTTATATTAATAACTTAACAAAACTAAAATTTAATTAAGGATAACCCAAATGACATTAATTTTAACTTTAATTCAAAGTAAAATAAAATCAATAATTCAATAAAATGATGGCACAACTACGCTGTTTATTTTTAAACCTGCCTCAAAAGAAAAAAGCAATGACATCTTACAATCAAACCTCCATATTCACTGATGCCTCCCACAAATAAAAAAAACAGTGTGAGCTAGACATTTGCAATCTTTTTCACCCATATAAAATATGACCAGCACAGGATTTTTATTTAAAACTTGTTTTCATTGTTAAAAAACCTCAGCTGAATGTCGTGCAGCACGTCCTCTCTTTAGCATGCATGAGCGTGTTCACATACTGAAGGGATAAAACATTTCAATGCTTCCGAATACAGAATAAATACGACACGGCCATTTCTTTTTCCTCTGAACACAAACTCATAAGCATGGACACAAGCTGGTAAAAAATGAACATGTCAAAGATAAGCAGATGGCTTCACCTTTTCACATTGATGCCTTAGACATTAATATTTGAAAAAGGCTTACAATGTGAAACAATGTGAAACATTGGCATCTAACCCATGAAGCATAGCCTTTTGCATTGACCTCAGTGTATCAAACATTGTTTGAACTTTCCTGAATTTTAAATGAGGCTCTAAGTACTTTGTGTGTGTTTACTGCTGTCTACATTTCATTGAGATCAGATAGTTGCTCTGTTGAGGTTCATAAAAATGCTGAAGCAGAGAGAATTTTGTGTCAGCACCAACAGCTGTCCACAACTCCCTCTATATGGATAGAAACTATTGGCTGCCTTTCATGCCCGACAGGATAATGTTTCAAGGTCACTGAATGTTTACACGTTTAAATGGCACTCCAAGCTCATTCCCCTCAGTACACACAAGGTACATCCACTGTAAGCTCACAGCAGCAAGAAACATTTGAACAATGAACAGTAGCTGACTCTGTTTTACATCCTGTTTTACAGGTTAAAACAAGCTGTTTGTAAACTGCATAAATGACTGAGCAAAGTTAATACAGTACATTAGTGGAGCAGAGCAACTCAATATGCAGATTTGCAAGTGTGACTTGTTGTGTAAGACCCTATAAGCAGTGGGGAATGACCTGTGAAGTGAACCAGGTCACCCCGGAGGAAATATGAAAACCAGATGTTGCAGCAAGAGCATCTCAGACAGAATGAACATCTGTAATGGCTGACATGCAACCATTGAAGTAATTACTTCATAACAAATTCTTATAGCACAGCACTGCAGGCTTAAAAAGTTGCTTAAAACCTAAATTCTTGTTGTTAACAGCCATAAGTCGAGTTTAGAAACTAACTTTTGACACGATGAAACTGGCGCTGACACGCCTCAAGATGATCGGTGTCAAACGGACGTTAACACAGCCACACACACAGAGCTCAGAAATGGTGGCAATACGAAGTTATAAACAGAAAGTTAGAGTGCAAATTGCGGGAGTTAAGTTTCAAATTTAAACCTATAGTTGACATGGAGCAAGATAATCGGGCACAACTTGCTCTACCTCATAAACGGGTGAGAATAGTTACAACCATGGTGTCAATTTGTTCTTGTATGCTTACAGATACTTGTGGCTGATCATCTCATGTTCCATATCAAATGATCCATGTCAGCGGACCTGCGTCACTATTCCTTGTGGAAACAAGACAATACACATGCTGCCTTGAGTGTTGAAATAACTTAGTTATAACCAATTCACTTTTTGGTTTTACCCCGCTAATTTTGTTTTCATCGAAAGTTAACTTTGGCCATCGTTAGCTGATACATTAAGTCCAGTTCTGGGTCAGTCAGTCACTGTCAATGGCTGAATTTACATGGGAGACAACTGTCATGCAGCAACTATCACGGAGCAGCTGATTGGGCGCAAGTGTGTGTGTAAACACGACTGACACAGAGCAAGTTGACAACCAGTTTGAGAGGTAGAGGGAGTTATACTGGATCAGTTGCTCCAGTGTCAACTACACGTCTTAACACAACTGAGGCAGGGCATAAAGGGATCATCTTTCAATACGCTTGAGCAATAGCGAATATAGGGGTGATCAGCTGGTATGCCACGTAGTTTGGATGTTTGCTATTGTTTATGCCAGTACGCGCAGACAGTCTTCGTGTAAATGAGTGATTCAGCTTGCAATCAAATGTCGTGTAAATGCTACTTATGAGGAGTAACATGCACCGTGACAACTATACCCCGTGTAAAACGGTTTCTAATAAATGGTGCTTGTGCCAACTCGATATGAACTCTAGTAAGATTTTCAACTTTTTATTCCCGTCAACATACGTAAAATACCTCATGGATATATTGCAGAAGGTTGCAACAACACGTGCAAGCAAGCAGAGGTCCCAGCGAACTGAGAAGAAAATGTGAGGGCACATGTCGATAAGGCAGAGACTGCCTCATTCAGGACTTGGCGTTGGACAGCAGTAGATCCAAAAGAAATTCCAATGACCACGTTTTGTTTTTCAATACCAACAAGTACACGTGTTGCGAGTCTCGCGTGATCATATATTGTTGACGCAACCTCTACTGACAACTTCGACGAAACTTCACTGTAAGTGTTCCCACCGAAGCGACTTAAAGACCAAAGCATAGGATCACAACCAATCCAAGGACTTGATTGTAAAAGTACCAATTACTGGTAACAGAATAGTGACAGTAATAGAGAACATCTGTTATTAGAAGATAACTGCACCTTGACCTGTGGCCTCAGAGGCACACAATCATATTCTCCCAACACCTGTTATTATGGAACAGACCCATCACACTAGAGACATTCTCAGTGGATAACAAAACAAAAATCCGAGTGGGATCCCATAAAGAGAGTAAGAAGCCCTGGATGGTATCACGTTTGAGGAATGTTTCTTGCCAGTCCCCAGCTTCCACGCCACCTGTAGCTAATTTGTTACATCAACATGTTGAGACAGGCAAGGAGGAACACACAGCCTGTTGACAACTCTTTGAATTGTTCAAAACAGACTGGTCACCGAGTGGACAAAAAATTAAACGACAACTAATTCCTTTTCCAATTTCGTTTACATCACTACTAATAAAACAAAATAACTGGAAACTAATAAGAACTATTGCAAACTGGTGTTTCTTTAAACTCCTGCCATTTGCAGCCGTGTGCCCAGTAATGCTAAACCTACTAGAATGGCATCCCCTACACCATCACCTGGACACTCGACTGATCAGGTGCAAGTTGCCCCAGTCACTATCACAAACAAAAGTGCACTGCTGCACCAATGCACTGTTAACAGGAAACATGAGATGAGCTAAATAGCTGTACCAATGCTGAGAATAAAACAAGAAACAACAACAGTCTAATTAGCCAATCAAAGTGACTGATCAAATAACTCTAGCGAATACAGACCATGTAACAAAATCTCACCAATCTCGGACACAATGTGACAAGTGAAATTTTATCCTCTCATCTTTTCTTAACAGATAACTAGTACAAAATAATGCTTTGTCACGCTCAAATTCTGTACCATAGCTACCAACAGAAAATATTTTGAAAAATGTGACCATTCGTAATGTTAGAAGCTCTTAAAAAACAAGAAAAGGGCAATTTTGGTGACTATTTTAGTCCAAAATTGATACAATTTTACCCTCTTTGTCAAAATATTACTTTGAACATCAACCCATAAAATTTCAGTTGATATCTTTGCTATAAAAATGACCATTTACAACAATCCTGATCAATGCATGTTCTCTCAATAAAATGGAAACAAGTTGGCAATAGGTAAGCACTTAGTAACTGAGACGGATCTATACAACATCTGATATCAAAAAGAAGGCTAGTATACAAGAAATACAAAACTGGAAATACCCGTTGTTTACACGTCTCCTCAAGTGGATAATACGGCAAGGTCATTATTCTTCGAAGGATGACAGACCGGAGGGCAACACACGCACAGGATCACAGTACAGGATGAGTGACTGAACAGAATGCACACCTTTACGACAACAGGATACAAGTATTCCTTTGTTCTTTGTCCACTACAGAAACTGTTATCTCGAGCAAGTAGATTTGAAACGACATTGAAACCATACATGTGATAACTGATGGTTGCATGAGGGAAGATAATACATGTTGGAGCCAAGACATGTGCGGGTGAAGATAGTGGATTTTGTTGTGCAGAACAACAGCACAGCATAGAAAATATGGGATCCAGGATGTGATGTCACATGTACTTAAGTGGTGCAAATCATCAGCAAAGTAGAAATCTAATTAGTCATGCACGACTAGAGTTAAACGTCACCTTTACAGTAATATGGAAATATCTTTAAAGTTCGTACAACGTCCATTACAAGGATATTCTCGCTAAGAAAAGTAATTTTTCAGAAAATTGCAGTAACAGTTGAATACTCAGTCACTGAGCCAGATCCCACAGATTATTCTAAGCATATGATTTCAATAGTGAAGACTACCAGCCTGTTTCATTAGAAGTCTAGCAAACATCAGCACATGAAAACTGGTCATTTGTTGTTTTACAGTCTTGACGATTATTGTACATATCTGGCTTTTTCACGGAATTAAAGACATTGAAACGAATTTCCATATTTCAGCAGCAGAAAAAAGCAAGGCGATTTTCAGATCATTTTAATGTTGTTTCATGAGTGGCCCAGCACTGAAAAAGCGGGGCTATAGCCCCCCCCCCAGCCTCCTATGGTGCGCCGCCCATGTGTCTATCACCTTCAAACAGTAAAATGGAATTTGATAATTTTAGAAATGGAAAATAACGGAATTTAATGTTTGCTAAAATGGTGTTACCTGTTTTACAAAATGAAAAACTGAGTGGCTACATTTATTCAATCTTTACTGAATTTTTTATCTTCGCTGCTACAAAAGTTGAAACCGTATTTCTTGAGTAGTCAGCTTCCGAAAATAATAAAAATGAATACAACGTACGCCTTCCAAAAATGAATACGTATGCCACTTAAGCTCATAAAATCTTTTACATAATATTCCTTATCATGATAGGGATTTATATAGTATTACCAATAAAACATCAAAATCTTCAACTAGACTCAAGAAAACACTTCAGTGTTCATTAGGGTTCATCAACCCTAAAATTACAAATTTGTAAATGATGCATCTACACATTGTTAGTGACTGGAGATGTTGGATGATTCAGGATCTACCGTATTCAGGAACAATTCAGGATCAGGTAACTGTGGTCCATGTTTTAATCGCAAAGCACTTTAGTTCCAAATTCAACTATCACAGGAAAACAGCCTCAACATTTCCCTTCCAAGTACAACTTGACACCATTTACATACCTTCAACAAGTTAGCATACTGATAAGACCCCTAAACACTGTTTTAACTATTTACAATTCTGAATGCCGAAAAAACTAAACTATGATAAAATAAAGATATTTGAGCGTTCTGATTAAAAATTGACAAAACTTCAGACCTGCGAGCGATACCGCAGTGTGCTCAAAATTGTGAGCTACTTTATGGAAATAACATGATGAGCCTACCAGCCACTCACTACTAATGCTGTTTGCCTATTAGCTCAATGGTTGGGATGCTAGCTGGTGTTATCAGGAGCCCCTAGTTCAGGCAAAATTGTGGCCGTTTTAGAGTGCCCGTTGGCCGGTGTTAAGCAATTGTAGTGCATCAATGAAACATTTTATGCACCAGTGACTCTGTGCGCTTTCCAAAAATTATTCCCCCGAGACCTATGCCATAGTCCATTTATGAAAAATATGCAAAACTTAGTTAACATGCAAGAACTGACCTTTTTCAAAAAAAATATTCGCTCCCTAATTGGAGGGAGATACCCACTTCTGTAATCAGAGAAAATCAGGGTCTCTACAATTCTTGACACTGGTTCCCAGCACCTTAACACACGCTGTACATTTATACTTCTTTTGTTTTTTAATTTTCTAACAAATAAAATAAAACCATAGGTTAACGACACTGGAACATTGTTTTCAAGGCCTGCCATTCACAGATTAGACATGCGGTTTCTATAATCCATGGAGAGTGTTACACAAATATAAAATCTGCAACCACCAGTGTAGAACAAGCAAGTAGGGCCTGTAATAACATAGTGTGTCACTCAGGAATGGGTCATCAGCCCAACTAACCTTCTCACAGCATAAATAAGACCCAATGGAAACATTCAGTTGTGGACAAAAGAAGGTATGATTCATCACCAGGTTTTTGGTTGATAGAGTACCTGGGTCAACTACCTCACATGAGTTCAATCTAGGAACCACAAAGGCTAATGAAATCTTTTCAGAAGTGATATCCCCTGACCATTGCAGTTCTATTAGTGTTTATCTTCTGGAGCTCATTCAGAAATTGGCCTGGGGTACAGCCGTCTTGAATTTTATTTTGGACAGGTTCAACCGGGCAACCAGAATTAAAAGTTTTTTAAAAGTTGTTTGAAATGACAACAACTTTCTTAATATTTATTATTGACTAGTCGGACGTAGCTCAAACAGGCCATAAGTCATTTCAAAAATAAGAAATTAACTATGTAAAAGTGGTTTCTTAGTGTATTTTTCAAGGGTTTCGTTGGCTGATACAATCTTTATGGTTACACCCTGTGAAAAACTGCTATGTCGTTCACAACTCTTCCCTGTAGTGGTAGTGCACGACAGTTTGTGGCGTTGTCTGAAGTTTCCGTGATTGTTGACAAGCGCATTCTTCATACTTCCCGTAGTCTTGTCGTCTGTCACGGAAAGCCACTATAGAAAGACTGCTAAGGATTGTTTTACAAATTGAGAGATGTTCCAAATACAGATGTTCACTCAGATGCTGGTACGATAAAATAATACACGTCCAAATCCACACACCATGGTGATAGTGGTCTAGTCAACAAAATGCAAATACGCAAAGTACCGGATACTTGACTACAGCATCTGACATCGGGATTTTTACAATTCAGCTTCCAAACTTGAAAATAGACGGAATGTATTTGTGACAATACTGAAAACAGCATAGTTGCAAACAATTCACAATCCACTCCATATCTTTATACAAATACTGGTTTCAACTGGCCTTGCTCTCCCAAGTAAATGGAAACGCACGTGAATCAGTCGAGAAGAATTTTGAATGGACTGACTTTTTGACGTTGAATTCAAGTCTAGTTAAACTCACATTCACTTTCCAATTGATTCTTGGAAGATAACAAGTTAAGCTGATACAAGACAATGATTCAGTGACCACAGGATGGTACAAACTGTGGCAGGATTGCATAATGTGCTGGTGACCAACAAGGTATTCGACTAAAGTCCCGTTTAGACATCAACTTTTGGCCCCGCGCAACTGACACGGAGCAAATTGATCAGTGCCAAGCGTCCATTTACACACACAACTCACTAAATGTGGCAAGCACCGAAAGTGTAGGCTGGAGATAGGATCACACATGCGCAGGTTTACAAATGACGGGAGTTGAAGAGACAGAGAACCTGTATTTAGGTCATTACACAAGTGCAGTAGATATGATCCTTTCCGCCTTGCCCCAGTTTCGTGTTTAGACACATAACTGACACGGAGCAAGATGTTCTAGCGCAAATTGCTCTACCTCACAAACGGGTGGCAAAAGTTGTCACCGCGGTATCAATTTGCTCCAGTTCAGTCCCGTTAAAACACATACTTGCGTAAGAACAACTAGTTCCGTGTTAGCTGATGCACTGGAACAAGTACCGTAGTTCCCTGTTAGCTGATCCCTGTCAACTTTTGTACCACTTAAGTGCCATTTACTAAATGGCACTTAAGTGGTGTGAAAAACCACATTAGCCACCGGCCAGCATATTCCTAGGCACATGCTCTTCACAACACCACAAACTGGACTTCTTTGTGAGCTCTGATTCTAGATTTGATAGACTCTGGGTTACATGTCTATTTTTAATTTGAATCATTTTAATCTGGATTTTAACCAATCAATACTGCTATCACACTGACGCCACAAACTCGCCTGTTTTGCGGAACTTCTGTCAGTGCGACATCGCAACTGCTCTTAATATAGGTGCATTACACGGCGGCATTGCGCAACTCCCCTGCAGTGGGAAAGGTTAACTCCACTTCAATCACCAGAGGTCGCAACATGAAACACAATCAATGGAGAGTGCCGGTCAACTATGACATCTTGTGTTTAATCCCTAGAACTAGCAGAAACTCTGGTGTTGCTACCAGAGATGAGTTAGTGGGAAAGGTGAGGGGAGTTATGACGGCACTGCCACAGGTCCGGGGCACACACAGCCTACCCTAGAACAACTTGCACTAATGCAACTTACCCTACTTTTGAGTGGAGCGTATATACACATATCCCTTACTAGGATATGGTGGAAGTTGTTGCTACATGTGTGACAAAGAACCCCTGAAGCGAAATACCACACGCAAGAAAAAATGTCTATATGTAACCGCAGCTGGTAATTACTCGGACCTCCTTGACCCAGGTTTGCAACCACACAGGAATTAGAAGTGGCGCAAGTTACCCCACCTTGACAATGTGTAGTAAGTTGTCACAAGTGGGGTAAGTTGTGCTAGTTTAAATAGCGTCCACACAGCCTCCAAACTTAGGGACAACTCGTTCCAGGAGTAACTTGTTCTGGGGTAAGTCTGTGTATGGATGGAGTTTAGCTAAAGGAAAAGTGACATAAGACCCATCCTTTCTGTCTAAGCAGAGTGTAGCTACGGTGAAATAAGTAAAACCTCCTGAATAATTATGCATCAGTGTAAGACTCTATGGGAGTACATTCCATTTCAATCAATATTCACCCTTACACCACTCCTCCTAGTGTCACAAACAAATACTAAGAATCAATAACTAGACAAACTGACCACCACAGCCCTCATTGTTCTTATGGGATACCCTATACTAGTCCCACCACATAAACAGCAATAGGAGGTCACCAGCAAAACTGTGTTGACACTCTGTTTTACAGTTCAGGCAACTGGGTGCAATACTTGTGGTGAAACTTTAAGAAAGTTAGAGATGAATAAACACAACTACATGGCCTACTAGGATCATAGAACGAGTCTGATACCTTATGAGCTGTGTTAACAACTGGTGAATCATGGTGCCATAAAATGTAGGCAAAGACAAGTGTTGGGTTTACAGGCTATACACAACGAAAATCAAGGACAGACCCAAGAGTCTCGTCATTTGTTCAACTTCATAGTAGAAGCTTGCACTGCACAAGTAATATACTAGACACCCCTATAATGCTATATTTCACATTCCACTTTCCAGTTTGTGTTCATGATCAGGTGAAACAGAATGAGTACAGTAAACAAGACCAGTGTTGAATAAAGAATGAGTCAGTCCTGACCTTATCCCATTATGGTATGAACAAATGAATGTGTAACAAGTATACATCAAGTGTTTGAGTACAGATCAACATAGATAGCATGGGGCATTTTGAGGTTAACCATTTCCCTTTGTTTTGGATCTTTAAAGATCTTACCTTAAGGGGTTATTCTAGCTGAAATACTTGAAAATATATCTATACACATTTGCATCAATGCTTAACAACTAGGTTAATGCCAAATTACATTTGGCCACTTGGCGAACATCCCAGGTGGAAACTTGAGGTCAGCAGAAACTGATGTCGAATTTCTCCACTAAAAAGGTTGTGCCATGCCCTGTTTGCAGAAACTTACGTATACCTCTTCCAATTTCTCCTCGTACAAAACATGTACTATTCAAACTCTAACTCAATTCCTCCTGCCAACAAAGATAGAACGCAGACCATTACATACATTGGAGGCGTGTGTTTGACCGATCTTGCCTGATATTTGATGAACAATTCCCACTTCTGTCAGTTTGTTTCCTGTTGTAATTTAAGTGCGTTTGATGTGTATTCACTACTGTGGGGGTAAATGGACTGATTTCATGAAATATATGGAACAATTGTGAACCACAGCTATTAAGTCTATGAAAACTGTTAGAAGTTTATGTTTGGAGGTCAACACAACCTTTGACACAAATTTCGGGGGAATTATTGGCTGACTTTGATACTCGCAGTGGAGACTTGGGATTTTCTCAGGTAGCCAAACACAATCTGTCACATTGTTATTTTGCTTGGACCTAGAAAAAGACAATATTGGCTGTCCCAAATTCAAGAATCATCGGCAAGACGGCAAAATTACCCACTGTGTTAACTGAAAACACATTGTCCACAATATGAGAAATACAGTGAACGCCAAAGTTGCCCTTGTCCTAAATTCCAGAATCAAGAAAATTCAATTATTGCCGGAGTTTCCGTGTCCAAAATTCTGGTGACTCCCAAATTGGAAAATTTTTACTATATACATACGTACGTACATACATACGTACGTACATACATACCAAATTAGCTATGTAACATGCTATTTTCCTCTTCATGATACAAGCTTTTTTGAATCCAATTTTGCACCTTGTATCGTTTATTTCCATGAAATGCTTTCCCTCGACATCAGTTCAGGAATGATTCCTGAATGACAGCCATGTTGTTCTTGAAAATGCACATGGGTACCGACACAGCATAAAACGACCGCAAACTGACATCGGACTTACGACGTTCTGAGAAATGAAGAAACCCGTTCTGGACATCCTATTTTTTAAATCTTGGATGAATCCCTGCATGGGTACCAGGGGCTGTAAGCAGCTCATAATATCAAGAGTTTTCTGCACCCTGTCACACTCTCAGACCTCCCATGGTGCTCTAGTACCTTGTTACTATCCAACACGCCTGTATGATCCAGCACAAACCAGTGTCATACTGCTAGTACTACCACCAGTGTCATACTGCTAGTACCACCACCAGTGTCATACTGCTAGTACTTACTACCACCAGTGTGGAACCACAACCAATGTGAGGACAGGAGTAAACACAACACATCCATCTTGACTGAATTAAAGTTACACTTGATGTCTGAGAGGCACAGAGGAATAATACTGGCACCTATAGACAGCTGAACCCACTTAATCAAGTCTTGACAAAACTGGCCAATGTGAACATTTCACTGAAATCTAGGATTGTGAGAATATAACCATGAATTTCTATTCTAGTGGTTAAGCCACTTGGGTTGTACTTGAAATATGGCAAACTTTTGGTCTTTGAAGTAAGCGAAGGTTATTTTTTCATAAATATGAAAAACAAAATTAGTGACAACATATGTCGAAATTTCGTTTTTCTTAAATGTGCTAAATCATTTTAAAAACACCTAAACTTGAAAAATTCAAGCACATACTCCCTTAGTTGAAAACTGACCTTTTACTAGTGCTGATAACATACATGTTTTGTCTTAACAAACATTCTTTGGAAGTTGGAAGCCATAAAACCCATTGAAACTTATACTTCTGGCTTCAAGTAAAAGCCCCTGGCCCACGATATGTTTGAGTCCACATTCAGAAGTTCCTAAAATGGCTGCAGTCATATATTTGGATTTACAGACATGTCTGACATCAGAACTACCACTAAATGGCAATGACATAAACAGGAGTTATGGCATTTGATAACAACTATTTGGTAAATAACACAGACTGGTCTTCAGACTGTTAACATGCCAGTCAACGTGAAGCCAGTCTAAGATAATGAACAACTCCCAAAAGAATTTACCAATGACATAAAAATTGATTTCTGTTTCTTGTCCAGTTAATCTCATAATAGCCAAATCGATACATTTCACAATGTATTTATGGACATTTTTAAGATTTAAATCGATATCTTGACATACTCCAAGCCAGACAATTTACGCGTGGCCCAAATGTGCCGTATGGTCTGTGCAGATCATCGTGTACCAGACTGCCTTCAACTATTTTTTAATATATTCACTATACACTCGATTCTATAAAACTGTATTCTCAATAGTCTTCTGTAGCTCAGTAAGCAATACCCATTTGAGTTCATAATGTCCTCATTCAACTAAACGCTCAACACATTTTTTTATGATTTGCACATAAAATGCAACAATAGTAGTCTATGTTGGTTGAGAACTGGAATTTCATTCAATGCTAAAACAAGTCCTAAATAGGCCGGATGCATTTGGTGATAATAACTTTACCATGTCATGTTTACTTCTTCATTTCCCATACTAGTTGGTCCACCAACCAACATTACGAGAGCAGGCTTAGTAATCCTCCTGCGCCAATGATTGCCAAGCCATGAAGGAGTTGGCAGAGACAACGTTTAAGCGAAAATATACCGAAAATCACAAAACCTGACAAAATCAGACTTATCTATCAATAAACTGTGTCACTTTTTGAGGTTTTTTGATCTTTACATTTTCAAAAGAGTTTTAATTCTTTAAAAATCCAATCTAATAACCAGCATGATTTTCTTGACAAAATGTTGGACAACATCCGTTGCCAGTAATGTTTTCTTACAACAATGGCGCAACTTATCTGGTTATTTAGGAAAGTTAGCGAATAATATGACATAAAACTGCCAATGACAAGTAATCACAGTTTTGTCATTTATTTGTTATCAATCTAGTAAAATTCAGAGGTTATAGTGTCCTGGCAATTTTTGAGATAATTTACCCAATGAAGACATAGAGCAGTTCACTAATGAATTAAGTGAATCAGAAGACTATTCTCAAAGGAGGTACATTACCACTCTCTTCAGTGGCCAGGATGATTGTGTTGTCAACTTCAATTCATTGGAGAATTGAATTTGAAGTCAAAATAATTAATAATATGCCATGCCTGAAGAAAAAGTTGATGAGAAGAAAAATAGCAAATCAAGTCAAACTGTGTGTCCAACAACCAACCTACCTTATCACTTGGTATGTGTTTAGTCTTAGAACTCATGATTCCCTGTCGTCGTTGACAAAAAAAAATGTTGTCAACGAAAGTCTCTCTGTTGACGAAAACTCAATCAGCTGAGACAATCTTGACAAAGCCGTTTTCGAAGTCTTTAAACCAGGGCTTTTAAGCTAAATTCACGTTTCAAATCCATATCATGTTCTTTTCCATTGTTCCGGAACGCTTTCCAAAGTAATCATGATACTCCAAGGTGAAAAACAGGGCTTGTTTTTTGAAATATAAATACTTCCAACAACTAGATCTCAAAACTCAATTTCACTATGGCCGACAGTAGGACTGTGGGTAAAATTGAGTATGCATTAAGAAGACTAATCATTTTTACATTTTATACCTTCGTATACTTATTTCGGTTAGAATTGATAAACATGTCAATAAGAGATATTTATTAATACCCCTTTAACAGTTTAAAACGGGAATATAGCATTTATTAGAACAAATAGTATTTTATAAAAAAAATGTGATGCTCCCTTAATAATTAACGCAAGGTGGCGCTTAGATAACAAAAATGGCGGTAGACAACAACACAGGAACTTGAAGATTGTATAGTTTATTTGCCTACTTGTTTAACTATGTAGAAAGGCGAGTAGCTGAGTGTATACTTTCAATATGTTCAATTTATGGGGCCCTGTTCGGATATAGCGGTCCTTGATTTTGAGAGCCTGTTACACCTGAAGAACGGGCCCGTTAGGCGTTATTCATTGATAGCCACTTGTGAAGTTGTGGCTTGTGCCCTGAGTGGAACTAGTCGGATATAATAGACCCGGATTTAGAGAACCAGTTTCATCCACTAAATAACGGGGCCTCCTTTAGTGACTGCCCGGTTCTCTAATAAAGGGTCCGTTATATCTGACTTGTGCCACAGTGATTGCTTGCTTCTCAAAATCAAATTCAATGACCGCTAATCGCTATATTTAAATTCAAAATCATTCTGACTCAAGAGTCTCAGTTGACTCACTGTTTTAGAAAATCTTACTTGCGGCAAAATCTGTGAAATAAAATTACCTCGTATTCAGTTCTATTGCACTACGTTCAATGTTCGGTACCATTTCATTTTATAGCATTGCTTCGTTTTGAAAGAGTGCAATTTAGGCCCCCAAGTTAGTCTAAAGAGAGTGGATGATCGCATAAAACGATTGTAAAAGGAGAACCTAAAATCTATCTCCATAATGATAACATCTGAATGAACTGGCAATCTACCAATGTTTGTTTAGAGTAAATTCACTTAGCCGGCAGGCGGCAGCGTTCATCCATGCACTCTGCCAAGAGCACACTTTACATTACATGTCGTCTGCAGCGATTCATTGAAAAAAATGCTGTGCTTTCATCAAATTACATTTTATTAGATAACATACTGATTTATGTTAATTGTAGCTGCAAATATGTCAACATACACATGCTGCAATTAGGCGACAATGTACCTCGATGTGGCGTAGGCGACAACATGGTGTGCGATTTTTAGGTTCTCTGAGAGTTTTGACGTTACATTCTTTAAAGATCAGTCAGAACATAAATATGGCTTCTAGTTACAAGATTTAGTAAATGAAAAATTCCCAAAAGTGAAGTCTTTGTTTAAGAAAAGAATTTACAAACAACTCATAGCAGTTTCAACGAAATATGGAAAATGTATTGAAACTGGTCGCTTGACTGTAACATCTTATTATGCCATGTATACGAGAAGTCATGTCACTATAAATACCTTTTGAATATAGAACACCTTTGGAGTACATAGATTAAATCTTTGTAACTCAACAAACATTTTGGTAATATGCATTTTTTCCGAATAGTCCTTCATTTCATTAACGAAGTTTAAGGCTGAACTCCATTTACTGATAGTGGACTTAAAGTCAAACACAAATGTCCGAAGAAGGTTTGGGCCACTGTGCATCTGGCTATGATTAGTTGTGCACAGTATGCCAGCCACTCTGCATCTGGCTATGATTAGTTGTGCACAGTATGCCAGCCACTCTGCATCTGGCTATGATTAGTTATGCACAGTATGCCAGCCACTCTGCATCTGGCTATGATTAGTTGTGCACAGTATGCCAGCCACTCTGCATCTGGCTATGATTAGTTGTGCACAGTATGCTAGCCACTCTGCATCTGGCTATGATTAGTTGTGCACAGTATGGAATAGGCTGTAATCTATCAATGCGCTAAAAATGAGCGTCCACTTTCATTTTTGCTTGCAATTATGTTTTGTAACAGCTTTTAATCCATCTATACCTATGTTTTGAATTCCGATTATGTGATACGCATAAAGGGTTTGAAATGTTGACATAAAATCTTGTAAGGTACATTGTACAAAAAATGTAGTTTTGTCTTTGCCCTGAATTTATATTTGAATTCGTATCAGCTACTATGCATGAAACTGATCTGATAGAGAAAAGTTGTGCCAGTACATATTATGTAAGTAAAGATTTCTTGTGTAAAAAGCAGTTGATTATGAGTTCAAAATAAAATGCAGAAATAGGTATATGGCTTAGCAAACAATCTGTAGGCTAAATGTACTTTGGTTTAAATGCTTCACCCGACCGGTGTGAGAAAAAAATGGATATTATGTCCTGAATAAAGTCATTAAAATGTGTGTGTGCGTGTGCGTGTTGAAAAATTTCCATTTAAGCACTAGCTTCTGCAGATATGAGCTTTCTCAAAATCTTCTTGTACACTCGCTCTTGTATAAGTACACGCACCTGTAGGAGCACAAGCTCTTGTATAATCTTATGAGCTACAGATATTGTGAAATTATGCAATTTCGTTATCAGGTTATGATTTTTATTGTAGGTTTGTAGTACCACATTTGGACCATGTCATCCACTATGGTAGTTACAGAGTCTCCTAGCAACGTGTATAACAACAGGTAGACAGTGCTATGGGTTATCAAAATACACAACATAGGACCAGTCTGTGTTTTTTTACTGTTTCTTTTTGCTTTGCTTGTGCCCTCCATGACTCTCTGTTGATCAGCCAGAGTATATGGGTCGGGCCTCTCGGATAATTTTGACATGACGTGCTGATGCTGTGCACCTGGTGAACTGGAAACATTTATCAAGGTCACATGAAACACTTCGTTGAGGCATTCACAGTCTTTCCCAGGTGAAGTCGTAACAGACCGAATATTTAATAGCTTGATTCAGTTTTTATTTGATTTGTCAAAGCCACATGGACCAAGGCTCAAATAATAGACCTTGTGGCAAGATAAGAAGCAAGGTAGATTTTTGTCTTACTTCCCTTGGTATCATGCCAGTGTCTTACTGTCCATTGGGAATTCTTTTGAGGTTTGTGAAACCTCGTGCTGGTTATCCACATGCGGTCTATAGACATTATGCGAGGTTATACAACAGGATAGCAATTTGTGAAAACTCATACGTAACCTATTTGCTGACGTTGTCTTCATGAAATTAAATGTTTTATATTTTCAGTCCAGTCAACAAGTTTGAAAATAGGCCAACAGAAACTGTAGTATTTACCAACTGTGGAAATGGTCTGGGTATGTGCTGTTTTTACATCGTAAACCTTATTATTTCACAACTTTTAATAAATGCTGCTAATTTTAGCGTAAGAAAACTTGTTTTAAAGTAATGGCAAATACTTCCATTCTTGAACATTTTGTTACATTAAAGTCCATTTTTATTTGACCTGCTAACAGATAAAGGCAAAGAGTTGAAGACATGGACCTGGCTCTAAAAGTTTTTAATCTTGATTTTTTTTCATTGCCAATTCTCAGGGCTTGGAATTTTCCTCTTTTAAGGGGATTTCCTCTTTTTTTGTTTCAATTTCCTCTTATTGGATTTCCATTTTCCTCTTTTTCATCTTTTTTATCAATATTTTGACCTTATCCGTGCAAAAAAAGTTTCTTGCAGTTAAATTTACAACACAAAAAATATTTAGAAAATTTGTAGAACGATGCGTCACCTGGAAAATTTTCCTCTTTTTTGTCATGGTCATTGCAAGCCCTGAGTTCTTCAAAGTCACATTTATTAAGGTTTGTGGTAGAGGTTAGCAGCAGGGTAGTCCTGAGTTCTGAATCACTGTGTTACAGGGATCAAGGTCATTGGTGGTCTAAGTGAGGATGGTGACAAAGACTATGGTATATTTGTGAAGAAAGTACTTGCTGGCGGTCTGGCTGAGAATGATGGTAGGTCTTCTGTTGTTCATGCAATAAACATTTGATAACGAAGACAGCAACGTCGTGTTCCCAGAAGTCAAATTATCTCGTCGGTTCTTGTTAGTCAGTTGTTGAAGTTGGACATCTGATGTAAAAGTATCTGACTATATATAGTAGGCTCATAGAAAAAAGTGAATGTTGTTACATGGCAAAAGCCACGTGTGTTGCATTGTTATAACGTGAGTTTGTGCTCATGCTACAGGTCACATTTCTAATCCGGTCAACATTAAATTTACACGCAATGTTTCTCTTGTGAATTGCTTGATGGCTATTGTTTTTGGTTGAAATTGAACGCAAGATGGCGCTATGGTGCCCATTTTTTACTTTTTTGCTCTGCTGTCCCTGTAGATTTTTTAAACTTGGTATGTGGATAGATCTTTTCAAAAGCAGTCGGATGCATCTTGTCCATTTTCCTGTATGACTTACATTCTCGAATTATACTAGATTTTCTGATGATTCCTTCATTGCACTTTCGTTCGTTTGTCTTTGATAGGTGTCAGGGGCCTTGGTTGTTTCTGTTCGTACTTTTGTCATTGTCCTTTCAAATTTTTCTTTTGATTTCACCAAGTGCTGCTTTTCAGAATGCTTTCATTAATTGTTCATTTGTAATACTTTCCTCTGGCCAACAGGGTTAAAGGGGATTGTGGGATAGACTATATTTGTCTGACGTGATATGCTCAGTCTATTTTAATGTTGTGTTTGTCATATTATATTGGTTTCCCAATAGAGCTGTTACACGTTTTTCTATACTGTACGCGATTGAGGAAGTAACTTGTTACTGGACTCTGTGGTACTGGATCTTTCATTTAACGATATATTGGTTACAATTTTTACGGTATTTATGTGTATGCTTTTCAAATTTTAGTAGATACTTTCTAGTATCCAAATGCTAGAGCCTATTAAAGTTTAGCTTTTTTATTTTCATGTTCAGATAATCTTAGTTGAAATTTGGACATTTTTTGTACACGGAAGGTCGATTGCAACCAGTTTTAAGAGTTCTTTCATTTGATTACGTGTCTATTTGGTACAATTGCTTACTCTAGCGTGCCATTTTTGGGAAACTTAGTTTGAATTCCACCCGTGCTGTTAAAGGTAGTTGGATCATAACAACTTAGTTGTTTTTCTGATGTTAGCAGAAGCACTTGAACTATCTGAGCTAAGCATTGCTAGTGAAGTTAATGTTTTAATGGTTGCTCGACACCTGACTTAGAACTGAGTGTCCATTAATTGTGCATTAAATGGACTCATCTTTCACTAGAGTTTTATTACAGTAACTCTCCACTCATTTTGCACAAAAATAATTGTCACAATTGTCATTTTTCAAAGGCTGGTTACCTTGCTACCCATAACCCAAACTTTAGTTCACGACATTTACGTACCATGCTAGTCATAGACTAAAATTTTCGTATTCCCTGTTTTCTTGGAGAAATTTGACAAAATAGAATTTCTCTTGTCGGCCATCTTGTGTGATAAAGAAGTGAAGCATTACTGTACAAACTGAATTTATTTGAACTCGTGCACTCCAAGTTTTGGTTTTGTAAAATGTTCATACCCTGTGTTGGAAGGTCGACTGTGTGAAGGTGACCAGATCCTTGAAGTGAATGGAGACAGTCTGGAACATGTAACCAACGAAAGGTGAGGAAATGTACTTTTTTGAAAATTGCTGATTGACTGCTCTTGTTGTTTCATAACCAGGTAATTGTTGCAACTAATGAGGGAGTTAGTGCACTCATCACTGCTATTTTACTCTTCGTGTCTGTTTTCTGGATGTCATTTCCTGGGGGTTTTGTAAGGATTTAAGAAGTAAAGATAGAAAGCCTCTTTTTGAACAATACTCTAAAGCAGTGACTCATTAATTAAAAAAATGCCTTTAATTTTACATCAGCTTTTATTACAACATATGTGACCTTGAATTTCATACTACAGTTCTCCAATTTTTAATTTTGTTGCTTCATGTCAAAATACTGTTTCATTTATTTCAATCTGTGTTTCCTCAGAATGAGTTCTGTGTTTCTAATGTGACAACTTTTTGCTATCCTCATTAAATTTGAGTTCATTAGTCGAGGGTTTTGTTTCGTGAAAAGTGACTTATGACAGAGATTTGGTCTTACGCTCCACATAATTAGTTCTAATAAATAATTAAAACTCACTTTTGCAAAAGAACAGTGTATCTGAGAATATACCTATAACTGCTAAATACTGAGAAAATTTGTACAAATATCTCTCCAGCTAGTGATGTGCTGATAGTTATGTGACTAAACTGTTATGTTATAAGTGTTAAATGGGAGCGTGAGATCAAATTTCTGTCTGAAGTCACATTCATGAATCGGACTCCTCTCGTTGTCATTGATGAAAGAACTTCCTGTGACACTGTGATGATGTATTTTATTCCGAAACAGTCACTTACATCAGTTCCTCATTTTGAGAACCAGTTTCCTCTACTGAATAACGGGCATCAAACTGATTCTCAAAATCCAGGACCCGTTTAGTCAGAATTGCCTATTGTTCAATATTGCACTTTGTTCTATAGAGCTGTAACAGTATTAAGAAATGGTTCAGCATCCAACAGGGTGATTATGGTCGTGACAAGAGATGGGAAGGCTCAGTAAGTATTGATTTGTATTTTTCCACCAACTGAATGGGACTAATTGAAACACTGATGACATTGGTAGCTGTGAGACTTAGTTAATAGTCCTTACTCAGCAATACTGGTAGTTCTGAGTCTTAGTAGTCCTGACGCAGCAATATTGGTAGTTCTGAGTCTTAGTAGTCCTGACGCAGCAATACTGGTAGTTCTAAGTCTTAGTAGTCCTGACGCAGCAA
>NMRA01000371.1:188537-238158 GCA_002633005.1 Phoronis australis | reverse complement strand
TTCAGTTCTATTGCACTACGTTCAATGTTCGGTACCATTTCATTTTATAGCATTGCTTCGTTTTGAAAGAGTGCAATTTAGGCCCCCAAGTTAGTCTAAAGAGAGTGGATGATCGCATAAAACGATTGTAAAAGGAGAACCTAAAATCTATCTCCATAATGATAACATCTGAATGAACTGGCAATCTACCAATGTTTGTTTAGAGTAAATTCACTTAGCCGGCAGGCGGCAGCGTTCATCCATGCACTCTGCCAAGAGCACACTTTACATTACATGTCGTCTGCAGCGATTCATTGAAAAAAATGCTGTGCTTTCATCAAATTACATTTTATTAGATAACATACTGATTTATGTTAATTGTAGCTGCAAATATGTCAACATACACATGCTGCAATTAGGCGACAATGTACCTCGATGTGGCGTAGGCAGCAACATGGTGTGCGATTTTTAGGTTCTCTGAGAGTTTTGACGTTACATTCTTTAAAGATCAGTCAGAACATAAATATGGCTTCCAGTTACAAGATTTAGTAATTGAAAAATTCCCAAAAGTGAAGTCTTTGTTTAAGAAAAGAATTTACAAACAACTCATAGCAGTTTCAACGAAATATGGAAAACGTATTGAAACTGGTCGCTTGACTGTAACATCTTATTATGCCATGTATACGAGAAGTCATGTCACTATAAATACCTTTCGAATATAGAAAACGTTTAGAGTACGTAGATTAAATCTTTGTAACTCAACAAATATTTTGGTAATATGCATTTTTTCCAAATAATCCTTCATTTCATTAACAAAGTTTAAGGCTGAACTCCATTTACTGATAGTGGACTGAAAGTCAAACACAAATGTCCGAAGGAGGTTTGGGCCACTCTGCATCTGGCTATGATTAGTTGTGCACAGTATGCCAGTGGAATAGGCTGTAATCTATCAATGCGCTAAAAATGAGCATCCACTTTCATTTTTGCTTGCAATTATGTTTTGTAACAGCTTTTAATCCATCTATACCAATGTTTTGAATTCTGATTATGTGATACGCATAAAGGGTTTGAAATGTTGACATACAATCTTATAAGGTACATTATACAAAAAATGTAGTTTTGTCTTTGCCCTGAATTTATATTTGAATTTGTATTAGCTACTATGAATGAAACTGATCTGATAAAGAAAAGTTGTGCCAGTACGTATTATGTAAGTAAAGATTTCTTGTGTAAAAAGCAGTTGATTATGAGTTCAAAATAAATTGCAGAAATAAGTATATGGTTTAGCAAATCTATAGGCTAAATGTTCTTTGGTTTAAATACTTCACTCGACCTGTGTGAGAAAAAAGTGGATATTATGTCCTGAATAAAGTAATTAAAATGTGTGTGTGTGTGTGTGTGTGTGTGTGCGTGTGTGTGTGTGTGTGTGCATGTGTGTGTGTGCGTGTGTGTTGACAAATTTCCATTTAAACACTAGCTTCTTCAGATTCGAGCTCTCTCAAAATCTTCTTGTACACTCGCTCTTGAATAAGTACACACACCTGTAGGAGCACAAGCTCTTGTATAATCTTATGTGCTACAGATATTGTGAAATTATACAATTTCGTTATCAGGTTATGATTTTATTGCAGGTTTGTAGTACCACATTTGGACCATGTCATCTACTATGGTAGTTACAGAGTCTCCTAGCAACGTGTATAACAACAGGTAGACAGTGCTATGGGTTATCAAAATACACAACAGAGTACCACTCTGTGTTTTTTACTGTTTTTTTTTTTGCTTTGCTTGTGCCCTCCCTGACTCTGTTGATCGGCCAGAGTATATGGGTCAGGCCTCTCGGATAATTTTGACATGATGCGCTGATGCTGTGCACCTGGTGAACTGGAAACATTTATCAAGGTCACATGAAACACTTCGTTGAGGCATTCACAATCTTTACCAGGTGAAGCCGTAACAGACCGAATATTTAATAGCTTGATTCAGTTTTTATTTGATTTGTCAAAGCCACACGGACCAAGGCTCAAATAATGGACCTTGTTGCAAGATAAGAAGCGAGGTAGATTTTTGTCTTACTTCCCTTGGTATCATGCCAGTGTCTTACTGTCCATTGGGAATTCTTTTGAGGTTTGTGAAACCTCGTGCTGGTTATCCACATGCGGTCTATAAAACATTATGCGAGGTTATACAACAGGACAGCAATTTGTGAAAACTCATACGTAACCTATTTGCTGATGTTGTCTTCATGAAATTAAATGTTGTATATTTTCAGTCCAGTCAACAAGTTTGAAAATAGGCCAACAGAAACTGTAGTATTTACCAACTGTGGAAATGGTCTGGGTATGTGCTGTTTTTACATCGTAAACCTTATTGTTTCACAACTTTTAATAAATGCTACTAATTTTAGCGGAAGAAAACTTGTTTTAAAGTAATGGCAAATACTTCCATTCTTGAACATTTTGTTTCATTAAAGTCCATTTTTATTTGACCTGCTAACAGATAAAGGCAAAGAGTTGAAGACATGGACCTGGCTCTAAAAGTTGTTAATCTTGATTTTTTTTCATTGCCAATTCTCAGGTCTTGGAATTTTCCTCTTTTAAGAGGATTTCCTCTTTTTTGGTTTCAATTTCCTCTTATTTGATTTCCATTTTCCTCTTTTTTCATCTTTTTTATCATTATTTTGACCTTATCCATGCAAAAAAAGTTTCTTGCAGTTAAATTTACAACACAAAAAATATTTAAAATAATTTGTAGAACAATGCATCACCTGGAAAATGTTCCTCTTTTTTGTCATGGGTCATTGCAAGCCCTGAGTTCTTCAAAGTCACATTTATTAAGGTTTGTGGTAGAGGTTAGCAGCAGGGTAGTCCTGAGTTCTGAATCACTGTGTTACAGGGATCAAGGTCATTGGTGGTCTAAGTGAGGATGGTGACAAAGACTACGGTATATTTGTGAAGAAAGTACTTGCTGGCGGTCTGGCTGAGAATGATGGTAGGTCTTCTGTTGTTCATGCAATAAACATTCGATAACGAAGACAGCAGCGTCGTGTTCCCAGAAGTCAAATTATCTCGTCGGTTCTTGTTAGTCAGTTGTTGAAGTTGGACATCTGATGTAAAAGTATCTGACTATATATATTAGTATCATAGAAAAAAGTGAATGTTGTTACATGGCAAACGCCAAGTGTGTTGCATTGTTATAATGTGAGTTTGTGCTCATGCTACAGGTCACATTTCTATAATGTGAGTTTGTGCTCATGCTACAGGTCACATTTCTATAATGTGAGTTTGTGCTCATGCTATAGATCACATTTCTATAATGTGAGTTTGTGCTCATGCTACAGGTCACATTTCTATAATGTGAGTTTGTGCTCATGCTACAGGTCACATTTCTAATCCGGTCAACATTAAATTTACACGCAATGTTTCTCTTGTGAATTGCTTGATGGCTATTGTTTTTGGTTGAAATTGAACGCAAGATGCCGCTGTGGTGCCCATTTTTTACTTTTTGCTCTGCTGTCCCTATAGATTTTTTAAACTTGGTATGTGGATAGATCTTTTCAAAAGCAGTCGGTTGCATCTTGTCCATTTTCCTGTATGACTTACCATTTTCGAGTTATACTTGATTTTCCGATGATTCCTTCATTGCACTTTCGTTCGTTTGTCTTTGGTAGGTGTCAGGGGCCTTGGTTGTTTCTGTTCTTACTTTTGTCATTGTCCTTTCAAATTTTTCATTTGATTTCACCAAGTGCTGCTTCTCAGAATGCTTTTATTTATTGTTCATTTGTAATACTTTCCTCTGGCCAACAGAGTTAAAGGGGATTGTGGGATAGACTATATTTGTCTGACGTAATAGGCTCAGTCTATTTTAATGTTGTGTTTGTCATATTATATTGGTTTCCCAATAGAGCTGTGACACGTTTTTCTATACTGTACGCGATTGAGGAAGTAACTTGTTACTGGACTCTGTGGTACTGGATCTTTCATTTAACAATATATTGGTTACAATTTTTACGGTATTTATGTGTATGCTTTTCAAATTTTAGTAGATACTTAGTAGTATCCAAAAGCTAGAGCCTATTAGATTTTAGCTTATTTTATTTTCATGTTCAGATAATCTTAGTTGAAATTTGGACATTTTTTGTTTACGGAAGGTTGATTGCAACCAATTTTAAGAGTTCTTTCACTTGATCACGTGTCTATTTGGTACAATTGCTTACTCTAGGGTGCCCTTTTAGGGAAACTTAGTTTGAATCCCTCCCATTCTGTTAAAGGTAGTTGGATCATATCAACTTAGTTGTTTCTCTGATGTTAGCAGAAGCACTTGAACTATCTGAACTAATCATTGCTAGTGAAGTTAAGGTTTTAATGGTTTCTCGACACCTGACTTAGAACTGAGTGTCCATTAATTGTGCATTAAGTGGACTCATCTTTTACTAGAGTTTCATTACAGTAACTCTCCACTCATTTCACACAAAAATAATTGTCATAATTGTCATTTTACATTTTTCAAGGCTGGTTACCGTGCTACCCATAACGCAAACTTTATTAAAATGTTATTTCACGACATTTACATACCATGCTAGTCATAGACTAAAATTTTCGTATTCCCTGTTTTCATGGAGAAATTTGACAAAATAGAATTTCTCTTGTTGGCCATCTTGTGTGATAAAGAAGTGAAGCATTACTGTACAAACTGAATTTATTTGGTTTGGTGAAATGTTCATACTCTGTGTTGTAAGGTCGACTGTGTGAAGGTGACCAGATCCTTGAAGTGAATGGAGACAGTCTGGAACATGTAACCAACGAAAGGTGAGGAAATGTACTTTTTTGAAAATTGCTGATTGACTGCTCTTGTTGTTTCATAACCAGGTAATTGTTGCAACTAATGAGGGAGTTAGTGCACTCATCACTGCTATTTTACTCTTCGTGTCTGTTTTCTGGATGTCATTTCCTGGGGGTTTTGTAAGGATTTAAGAAGTAAAGATAGAAAGCCTCTTTTTGAACAATACTCTAAAGCAGTGACTCATTAATTAAAAAAATGCCTTTAATTTTACATCAGCTTTTATTACAACATATGTGACCTTGAATTTCATACTACAGTTCTCCAATTTTTAATTTTGTTGCTTCATGTCAAAATACTGTTTCATTTATTTCAATCTGTGTTTCCTCAGAATGAGTTCTGTGTTTCTAATGTGACAACTTTTTGCTATCCTCATTAAATTTGAGTTCATTAGTCGAGGGTTTTGTTTCGTGAAAAGTGACTTATGACAGAGATTTGGTCTTACGCTCCACATAATTAGTTCTAATAAATAATTAAAACTCACTTTTGCAAAAGAACAGTGTATCTGAGAATATACCTATAACTGCTAAATACTGAGAAAATTTGTACAAATATCTCTCCAGCTAGTGATGTGCTGATAGTTATGTGACTAAACTGTTATGTTATAAGTGTTAAATGGGAGCGTGAGATCAAATTTCTGTCTGAAGTCACATTCATGAATCGGACTCCTCTCGTTGTCATTGATGAAAGAACTTCCTGTGACACTGTGATGATGTATTTTATTCCGAAACAGTCACTTACATCAGTTCCTCATTTTGAGAACCAGTTTCCTCTACTGAATAACGGGCATCAAACTGATTCTCAAAATCCAGGACCCGTTTAGTCAGAATTGCCTATTGTTCAATATTGCACTTTGTTCTATAGAGCTGTAACAGTATTAAGAAATGGTTCAGCATCCAACAGGGTGATTATGGTCGTGACAAGAGATGGGAAGGCTCAGTAAGTATTGATTTGTATTTTTCCACCAACTGAATGGGACTAATTGAAACACTGATGACATTGGTAGCTGTGAGACTTAGTTAATAGTCCTTACTCAGCAATACTGGTAGTTCTGAGTCTTAGTAGTCCTGACGCAGCAATATTGGTAGTTCTGAGTCTTCGTAGTCCTGACGCAGCAATACTGGTAGTTCTGAGTCTTAGTAGTCCTGACGCAGCAATACTGGTAGTTCTGAGTCTTAGTAGTCCTGACGCAGCAATACTGGTAGTTCTGAGTCTTAATAGTCCTTACTCAGCAATACTGGTAGTTCTGAGTCTTAGTAGTCCTTACTCAGCAATACTGGTAGTTCTAAGTCTTAGTAGTCCTGACGCAGCAACTGTGATTGCACTGACAGTTATTTTATTTTCTTTGTTGAGAACTGTTGGCATTTTCACTGGTTTCTCTTGGAAGGTTAATTAAACATAGTAAATCAAATATTTCTTAATTTCCATCCAGACAGAATGCAACATTCAGTTCTGGTTCAATTAGTAACAAACTAGTTTTGTTCATCCTTTATGAACAGTTATTAATTGAACTATATACTGAACTGTTAATCTTACTAGTTACATGAGACTTCACAAGTTGTCTTAACAGAAACTGATCTTATCTGAGTTACAGTCTAGGAAATGCACTGTCTGTCAAATCAACTTGCCTAAAAATGTTTCACACAGGCAGAATTATGCGTTTTTCTAAAGGCTAATGCATGCGTCTCACTATGTTTCTGTACAAATGACACCCACCTGCACTTTTAAGTGGAACTTGGACATATCCGCATGTATTCTAAACACTTGAGTAAACAATGTTTGAAAAAACGCATTTGTTCAGATGTAGGTGCATGGACCTGAATACATGCATGCATAGTGCACGTCTGGTGGTCTTCCTCTCCTTCCGGGGAGACATCTGGTGGCCTGTTAAAGCTGCACAAGTGCTTTAGATGTCAAGCTGAGTTTTACCGGATTCCGTGACAAGATCTCTTTTCTCCCATAACATCTATTCTTTGACAATAAACAAGATTACTGTAAACAGTTGTTTCTGAAGGTAAAGTCTGTAAAGAATGTAAAAGACAAAGATATTCATAACGCTGGCTTTTTTTATCTCCAGAGATGATTACCATGAACTAATGGAGAGTGAAGGTAGTTACTCATACTACAGTGGGTCCGAGACTGGTAGTCTTGTGTCATCCAGGCTTTCTGCTTCATTTGGTAAGTAGGCAAGGTTCACACTGAGAATGGTAATCTCCATTAAGTGTGGTGGGAGCACTTAAAGATTTTATATTGAGCTTTCACATTCTGACCAAGATAAACATCACAGCACTTTTGTAAAGCAATCTCAACATTGGACCAGTAACCTCTGCTGCCACCTGGCTGAGTTAGAAGGAACTTCAATTTGCAAGTAATTGGTTTTCTGAAAGAGATGCCTACTTACTTTGGGCATGTTGCATAAAAATGAATTTGTTTCCTCCTAATTTTGATGGCAGTAAATGTCACAATACTCACATGTTCAGTCACCGTTGCTTCAGAAAAATTTCCTGTTGGTATTGGATAGAGAACAGGTGTAGTTCTATATTCTTAACTTGATGACTCAAGACCAGTGTGTAATTGTTTAATCCTTAACTTCCAGTGTTTTGCAAATTATTTGCATTGCATCTGAAGTTGATTGTACAAACAGATAATTCTGAAGGAACTCCTGTATACCCTTATGTTATTGGTTTCAAATGTTTCGTAGTTGGTCGCAAAAGTCAGAAATATAAAATTCATTAACACGCAGTATTAATTTATTTCATCAAAAGTTGGTTCTGTTGTTGATATTTGTTCTGCGCTCAGACACATTCATGGTTGGGGAATGCGTGTCCACTGTTTTTTTCAAACTCACATTTATGGTTTGCCAACCCCAATAATTGCTGTAGCATTTTCCTAAGCAGGCTGATGGTTTGTGTGTTCTTGTTACTAACAGGAATAGAATTGGAGTAAGAAATATTATGAGATTGAGTGTATGAGTGTAATGTGTTAAACTGGATTTTCATTTTTTTAACCAGCGTAATAGTGCAAAGTACAGCATTAAGCAATAATGGAAATGAAGCCAAAGACTGTTTTTATTTAAGCTGGATTGGCTGGATAAAGTTTGTACTTTACTGTTTTATGTAGCTTATGCATAAATAATCATGATTTAAGGGTGTGGCCATTCGCAAGCCTTGAGGGCATAGATAATCATGATTTAAGGGTGTGACCTTTCGCAAGCCTTGAGGGCATAGATAATCATGATTTAAGGGTGTGACCATTCGCAAGCCTTGAGAGCATAGATAATCATGATTTAAGGGTGTGACCTTTCGCAAGCCTTGAGAGCATAGATAATCATGATTTCAGGGTGTGATCATTCGCAAGCCTTGAGCAAGTTATTGTTATGTTTTCACCTATGGTTCCATGGTCAGTGAATTTAATGGAGCTGATTTGCTGGTGGATATATTGTAAATTTGTAAAGTTGCATAATATATGCAAATTAAGGCCACCATTATTAAAAATTCTACTTGTACTTACAGATGAAGTACCAGATATCACATGTAAACTATTTTGATATTTATACCTGCGTTTATGCGGTTAGGTAGTTTATTGAAATCAGTTTGCAAGTTGATGCATGATAAATTTGCATGATTTGTGCATATAAAGGCCACCTTTATTCAAAATGTTGTTTCTGCTCATAACTTCCTTACGAGTATTACATGTACATCATTTTCATATCATATCTCATGTTTTTGTGAATCTGCATGTCTTTTGGTTGATAATTCACACAAATTAAGGCCACTATTATTCAAAACTCTACTTGTGCTTATATCTGTTGTGTCAGACATCAGAGTTATGTTGTAGCTATAGATGTACCAATATTTCTGTGGTCAGTGAATCTAATAAAATCTACTAGATCTACCCTGGGTATCAGAAAAATTGGAATTAGAAATGACTGTTAGTATTACAAATTCTTTATAATAAGTTGATGTAATAATCTGCCAACAGATTCCATTAAATTCATTAACCACAAAAAGATCAGTACACATATCAAAATAATGTTCATGTAGTGCTCCCGTAACAACATTGAGAGCAGAAAATTTTTAATAATGACTGCCTATGGCTTTAATTTGGATTAATTGTGCAAATTTATAATGTAACAACTTGCAAACTAATTTCATTAAACTATTTGACCTTAAGAACGTAGGTGTAAAACTCTTGATGATAGTTCACCTGTTGTGTAAGGTAGACCTACTGTAGCTGCAAGCACAACTAGAATTTTGCGTAACGACAGCCTTAATTTGTATATTTAAAAAAATGCTCAAGGGCTGTGAACGGCCAACCTCTAATTCATAGTCACTTAACTCTTAAGCTACACGAAACAGCAAAGAAAAAACTATTCGCCAAATCCAAGGTCAGTCTCCTGGCTCATGGACTAATGTTAGAAACGATGAAACGTTATACAAATAAGTAAGGTAAAAGCGTGAACATCAGGTTCTGTTGTCCCAATGAATTACTTTTTTCACCTGTCCAGGTAAGCATTCTTGGCCCGGCGAGGAGAACAGAATGACACCTCTGAGTACACAGTCCAACTCACCCACATCCACTGGTGATGCACAGAGGCTGACGCAGGTGAGTTGTTGCTGAAATTCTTCTAGTTGTTGGGCTGTGATGTGGCGACAGATGTTTAAAAATGCTGTGTCTCATTAAAAGCGTGAATATCTAAATTTGTAACAAGCACCTGGAGAACTGTGTGTACAAGTATAATCAAGAATAGAAACAAATTATTTACAAATTTGTTTGCAGTTTTAAAGAAAATACTACAATTGATACATTTAAAATCAAGTGTGAAGTTATAAAAAAAACTAGTAATTCCGAATATTAAGCAATCGTTATTTGATAGTGAAATAATCAAATATAAAAACTGTGCCTTTTTTCTTTAGGGTAATGGTGAAATATTATCATTCTCATTTACATAAAAATAGTCTCGCAAAACGAGACTTTCGCGAGATTGTAATTATGGTGACTGATTCTCGGATGGTTTCCAGCACACTGAAGGACCTGGGGTTGCTTGTAAATTAGTACTTCATTTGCACATTTACAATTTATGGATCTTTAACTGTATGTCGAATGTAATCAAAGGAAGATAGGTTATATAGCATTCCTGAATCACAATGTTTATATTAATGCAGTTAGACTTTTAGAGTTATTAAGTGTTGTCGGAAGATTAGGGTCTGAGAATTTATTAATAGCCTGTAACTGTGGTCACCATCCGGTATTAGCGGTAGTTAAAGGGTGAATCGGTCCATCATTGTCAAAATAAACTCATTGGGTCACAGGTGCTTGAATTAGCTTGTCTACATTTGATAATTTCACAAACTTTGCTTGTAACTATTCTCAAAACTGATGACTCAACTTTCAGTTTATGTCATTAAAAATGTGTATTCTTCTGAGACATATCTCATAATTCATCCAATTTTAGCAAATAAATCTGTCAGAACAATTTAGAACAAAGTACAATTATCACTTCAAAATTACATAAGCATTCAATAATGTCCAGATCCATTATTCATCAAGTATAATATTTCCGGGACAAAATTTTTCAGACTTCCAGGACCAGCAACACACTGAGGTTTGGACATGAGGGTTCTCTCAACTCCCCATCCATGCTGACCAATAACCAGACGCTGCCCAAGGTGCTCAATTCAGCGGCACATCTACGAGGTTTGAATGCTCTGCCTACATTCTCTTCCACTCCACAAACTAACCAAGCAGGTAACTCGCTTCTAATAAACTAATACTTCCAATAACTGTTTGCTGCAATCTATGAACATTTTCATGCAACCAATCATCTGTAGACAACACTTTTCATGCAACCAATCATCTGTAGACAACACTTTTCATGCAACCAATCATCTGTAGACAACACTTTTCATGCAACCAATCATCTGTAGACAACACTTTTCATGCAACCAATCATCTGTAGACAACACTTTTCCTCTCTGTGTCAGTCTTACACAAGTTCTATAAGGCCTATATGTGGGAAACACACTTCTGGTCTTCATAACTTCATGTTGGTTTCCATCTGTGCAACATGAAGAAGACAACAAATGGGGTCAAAGGTCATTGCCATATTTGTAGTTCACATAAGGTCAGTTAGTTTTAGCACCTGCACTCAATGAACATGTTGTCATGGTGATCATGAATGTCTGCATGTGATTGCTTATGTTCAGATTGGACTTCTTGATGTTGACCATATTGTTCAGTTGTGTGTTTGGAGTTGTAGTCATTTTGACTTAAACCAGGTCATTCAGTTGCATATATAGAGTTGTCGTCATTTTAACATATACCAGGTCATTCAGTTGTGTATATAGGGTTGTCGTCATTTTAACACAGACCTCGTCGTTCAGTTGCATGTGTAGAGTTGTCGCCATTTTGACTTTGTCCAGGCCGTTCAGTTAGGTACATAAAGTTGTCGTTATTTTCACTTAGTCCAGGCGGTTCACTTAGGTGAAAAGACTTAGAACAGGACGCTCAGTTGCATATATAGAGCTGTAGTCATTTTCTAATGCCACCAATGTTGCATGCTTGTTACTCTTCAGGACCTGTTTCATTAAAAGTTCAATTGTAGCTAAGACCTTCATGGGCACGTTATTGCAAAGACAACGTTACGTTTTTGTAAGAATGAAACATTGTTATAGTCATAAATATGATCATAGTTCGTATGAAAGATAAACTATGCCACCTTCATAAATTATGTTAACAAATCATTCTCCAGTAAATATTCAAAATACGGCTGTCTTTGCGAATACCAATTGTTCGACCTTTGATTAAATGGGGTCCTGATGGTGTACGTCATAAGTTGACACATCTCCACATGCTGGTTGGACATAGTGTTTGCTTCTATTGGTTGTCATACTACTATTGAAATAATTGAAAGCTGATGTAATGGTTAGAATTTTATTGAAATTTCTGTTAACTAATAAACATAAACCAGGTAATTTGGTATGAAAATGTATGAAATGTTAGATTTTTAAACATATATTTTGAACCTAAAAGGGAAATAAAATGGATTTCCCATTTTTGAAATGGACATAGTTAAATGAAATTGATGAGCTTTTTCTGATTCACATTTGAATTTTAATGGTGAAAGTCAACTCTTCTAATTGGAACTGACCAATTCGTTCTTTGTCAGAGTTGTCCTCTAAACATTGACACTGTGGTAACAGGTACCTCTTGGCATTGCTAAATTTCTAATTAGAAACCAATTACGAAATTTGTTTCTTGTAGGTCGCCTTCTACAATTTCACACAATAATGAAAAAAAATAATTAGAAATGTCACTCACCCATGAGAAGGCAAATTGTGTTGTTGACGGATACCCTATTTCAAAGTAAAAAGATACTGCCTATATACGAACTTCAAATGAGTGTGCGCAAAGTTTTGTGCTTTACAGTTAAAGAAAGTGTTTATCGAAATTCAGCAATTAGCATATTCCCAGATACTTTATTTTTATGCCAAAGCGAGTTAAATTATTTTTCGTGAATATTTGAAAGTAAGACCAAAATTCTGTCTGAACTCTTAAGTCACTTTTTTGAAACAGTCCCGTGGTCTCACCATTTTTTTCTTTAATATGAGACATAGGTGCGTGATTCTAAACTCAGTACCACCAATAGGAACCACTATGAAACCTTAATGTACTGATTATTTTGAATTCATTCCTGACCAGTTGGAAAGGGACGTCTTATGTCATTTGAATTACTAAAATAGCCCACTTCTCTCCCAAAAGCAGCAAACAAGCGCTTATCACCATAATTTTAATAAGACATGTACTAATTAGACTGGATCCCTCGGAGGAAATAAATAATCAACAGCGACTTACGTAGATACTAG
The DNA here is from genome assembly GCA_002633005.1 of Phoronis australis. Lineage (NCBI taxonomy): Eukaryota > Metazoa > Phoronida > Phoronidae > Phoronis > Phoronis australis. The sequence continues at coordinate 225,478 of NMRA01000371.1, read as the reverse complement.
GGTTATTCTTGGAAAGAAAAGTAATTTTACAGGAAGTAATCGAAGCCACTGATTCTGTTGCAGCAGCTGAATGTTCCTTTACTGAGCCACATTCCATGGCCACATTCCATGGCCAAATTCCATGGCCACATTCCATGGCCACATTCCATGGCCACATTCCATGACCACATTCCATGACCACATTCCATGGCCACATTCCATGGCCACATTCCATGGCCACATTCCATGACCACATTCCGTGGCCACATTCCATGGCTACATACCGTAACTTACATAGCAGGGTGTTTTAAACCTATTTTAGTGATACTAGTAGAAACTGGCCTTGATTTTAGCAAATGTCTGGCAGACAACAGCGACAATTTGTGATTTGCAATATAATGACAAAAGCAAGTCCATGGATTTTGTGGTTTTATAATAACTTAAAGAAATCTAACTTATCCAATCCCAAAAATGCGTTTTTTAGCTTCACAATGTAATCTGCCGCGATATGATAGAATGATTTCTTTTCTAAGTGTCATATTTTTTTATTTTTTTTTATTTTGAGAAACACCATTGTTTACATTCATAAGATAATTTATGGTTTTTCATTTGGCGAAGTAACGAGGACTATCAGTTGAGTGTTTCCTAATGCTGAGTGGGTTTTAGACATTGCTAGTTGATTGGTTCATTCAGTCAACTTGACTTTTGGTTTTTTCTTCTGTAAAAATTTGTAGGCTGCATTCATTCTGTTTACCTGGCTAAAAAAATCGATTCATATTTATATTATTCCTTGCCATGTTAGGAATACATTTCTGTTACCAACAAGAACGTCAAAGCCATCCTCAACTGAAGAAAGCATTTCAGAATGTCTTGAGGTTGGCCAACCCTAAAATTGCAAATTCGAAGGTGGTGTATAATTACATGAATTACTGGTGGTTGTGATGAGACTTGGCAACCAACATGGAATCCTATCGAAGTAAGGAATATTACGAGACTCATTTTAAGAGATTGTAAGCGTTAATTCAATTTTTGTTTGTTGGCTAGCTGAATAACATTAAATGCACCTTTAATTCATTTGTAACGGTCAGTCATATATTATAAATTATTACCAGCAATCTCAGTCTGATAATAATCCTCTCGGCCACTGTAGGTTTGTAGAATTAATTGCACAATCCCCTTTAGTCTTTATACAACTGTCATGTTGATTGATTAATGTTGTCCAGCTGGTTTGAAGATTATCATTTTCCTTGTTCACTACAGAACTTCAAATGAGATTCGTCACCCGAAAGATAACGTTAAGGTCATAGTTGTAAAATACAATATTTGTATTTGTATTTGTATTATTTTGTTATGGATTGTTTGTCTGAGCATGTATACAAGGTTTTTGATGAATTTCTGTTTGTGTAACAATCAATTAAAATTGGAAGTTTAATTCTTTGTAACATTTTGTTAAAATTGAAAAAATAGTGCATTGCTGAAAGAGTATTGTCTGAAAAGATTTTGCATATGCTTTGATTTGTTTAACACTTCACACAAGGAGTTTTTTACAGAAACGGATTTGAAAGAATCTCTTGAAAACAATATTTCTGTTTCTCATCCCATTTTCATCTCTCACTAGCTGCACAGCAGCAGTTACGATTTTTATCTCAAAAGTTGTTCAAACTGTTTCCTCTTTACAGTATTGAAACGAACCATCTTTTGTTGGTAAATGGATGTTTGACTTCCAATTTTGAGTCTTCACTTGACATTTTGATAGAAGTTTAGCCAGCTGCTATCTCCAATTAAGAGATTATGCTGTATGGTTTCTTTATCCTACAGTGCACTTGTGTACAGCATAACTCAGGACTTGCTCTGATAAGCTGGTAACAGCTTGGATACTGTATTGTTTTGTGGTCAATCTCAGGTAATTACCTGTTTCTGGTCAAACACTGCACATACCTGTGTTGATTCACACTGCTATCTCTGGGCTGTTTGTATACCATGATTGGTCAGGCTTGTGTTATGACAGTGCAGGGTTTTGGGGGACTGGGATCATATCAAAGGTCTCTGTGCATAGAGGGGAACTTCATTTGTTTCATGGTCGAGTGGATTTATGATTGACCGTAAAATGTGGATACAGTGGTCGTGAGTGCTGCCTCTTCTGCTCTCACAGCCAGCAGCTCACTGTGACATTGTGGTCGTATTTCCTGAAGTTTAATTCTTCTAAAAGGATATGTTGAAACTGTTTGAGAGAGACGACTCTTATTTAAAACTGATCAGTTAGTTGTGAGTCGCTGTGAGAAGCCTGTGTGATAGTCTGTCTCTGAAGTTATGTTCACCAGCAAGCTGAAGTCATGGCGACGTGTGTATGAACCTCTTGTTCATGCTCTTCAGTGTGACTTACAGCTATGTGCAGGTCTGTCTTTCTTTGTTCACATTTCTCTGTCATGTCGTCTTAAACTTATTCTATGCTTATTCTGTTAATTTAACAACCTAACATAACACTAAAAAATTTCAAGTTTGGGCAGTGAAAAATTAATTATTTTGCTCAAGGTCAGAGGTTGTACCAAACTTTAGAAGTATGCAATATTGGTCGCCCCAAATTCAAGAACTACGATTAGTGACAACTGTTCATTCACCTCAATGTTTCACAATATTGATGTGCATGAAAAGGTTGCACTGTCAGATATTCTTGGCGATTTTATGAACCAATCTATAGTATCAAAAAAAATCAAATTCTTTAATTTCCGTGTCCCAGATTTTAGAGACTGTTCCAAACTGAAGAATATTTACCAAAGATAACGAACATTAGGATTCCAATGCTTTTAGGTACTGCCACTTACAGACATTTTTGGATTGATAAGCAAGAATCATAAACACGTGACATAAAATTATGTCGTTGTCATATTTGATCAAAACCATGGGTGGTGAGTATGCATTTTAGCCTTGGAGCTCCGTTTACTCCCAGATTTTGACCATCAATATGATATGGACTTCAAACTTGTGTCTAAATGGTTTTTAAGATCAAATTAATAATTTCTATGTGTTTCTGAAGTCTTATTAAAAAACAACTTAAATTTACTAATCAGAGTTTAATTACAGGTACCTCAAATTACATAATAACATCTATCATTTCAGACCAGTGACCACATGCTCGCGCCTGCTTTTGTACCTCAGAAGTAGAACGTAACCAAAAACTTAAATCTTGAACATCAAGACCTGAGAAAACCTGACATTAATGCTTAAACTTGACCTCCTCATTCCAACCCGAACATGGGCTTTGAAGTAGTTCGCAGTATGACATGGAACTATTGAACCAGTGCAAAGTGATTTAAATAGTTAAGGCATTAGAGCTAAAATGCAAGTGTCCATTGCCTGGACCATGAATATGCTGTGAATCAGGGTGTCGACATAGAAAAGAAAATGTTAGTAGTCTGTTGCACACGACTTGTTGGTCGCTTTACATGACGAATAGTCTGTTTAAAAGCTAAGATTTCTGTCTTAACTCTGAATTGTTTTAAAATATTCAGGAAAAAATTAATTTATAATGGTCTGAATCATGTGTTAGATATTAATGTCCTCTTTTGTGGTTACACAAAACAAAAATAGTTTTATTGTAATGATAATTATACTAATCATTACCATGTCTGTTTTCAGGTCCAAACAACAAGCCTGTCCCACCAGCATCCAGACCAGTTGACCTCTCCCCAGTCACTGGTCAAACTGTGGCCAATGGCTACCCCAGAACTGGACAGAGAAGAACCCCAGCACAGAGCAGAAAACTGTCTCTAGATCCACATGTCAGGTTAAAAGTGGAAAAGCTAGAAGTGGTAAGACAAAGCGGGTTTGTTTTAATATTTAGTAAACTGTTCTTTACTTTGGGCCAAATTTAATTGCTAAAAATTGTCACATTTTTATTTTTCAAGTGTTGTTTGGTAAAAGCTATGCCATACAAACCATGCTAAATGCCAAGTAAGTTTTTCTGAAAAGTTATTTTTATTGAGAAATTCGTTAAAATGAAATTTCACTTGTTCACCATATTGTGTCCCAAAGTGATGAACGTTTACAATACTTTGTTTACGATGCGGCGGCCATGGGAGGTTTCATTTTGCCAAATTTCTCAATGGAAATGAATTTTCAGAAAAATTTACGTTGCTTTTAGCATCCTTTGTTTTGAGCATGTGTAATAACATGGTAAGCATCTGAAAAATACAAATGCGGCAATTTTAACAATATTTTTTGTCTCAAATTTGAGGAATTATCACAGTTACTGTTAGTAGATTCGTGCCACATGACATCGTGATCAGACAACAACGTGGATTAGTTGATGTGTTTCTATGGTTACTTCAGCAAGATTTACTACAATCTGGGATTATCTACAGTTTAGTTAATGTCTGATGTCAGCAGCTTGTCTGACATTAGCAAACTTGGCTGGCAATAGAAGGAGGGATTTGGTACGATGCACTTTTGATCTCAGTGCAATGTTTTTACATGGCATTATGTTTACTAAGCACTGAAAAATTTGGGCTCATTCCTTTAAACTTCATTTCACTTCTAAACACAGTTTAAATTCTGTATGGTTTTATTAATTTGTAGAGTTAACCTTTATGAAAAATATGTGTGTTTGGCACTAATTAGAAGATACGACATCTGTTGTATTCCAACTGTTGCTTTACTGTCAACTGTTTTTTAATTGCCATACTTCAAACTAAGGATTAGAATTTCACAGCAAGATTGGCTTATGCAGATGTTGATATTCGTGCTGTCAACGTCAGCTGTTTGTATCTTTGATGCATTTCCAATTCATTTATCACCAAGATTTTGAGTGACAGCTTAACTGACCAATCAGAAAGCAGCATTCTTGACACACCTTCGTTTCCAAGGCGCCATTTTACCCAACAAACAACACGTTGCTGGGTAAAACTTATTGTTTGTTTGTCGACATTTCGCAAGGGTACGGAGCTGGCGATAGGTCAGTTCTTCCACATGTATTTTTGGGATTATTTTTGGGTGTTATAGATTTCTTGAAATTATAAAGTTTGACCAGAGCTACACGACAACTAAATCTGCTGTTTTTTTTGTGAATTTATTACTAATTTTCAATTCTTGCCATTGTCTAGTCAGATAGTCGCTGAAGTCAAGACCCATGTCCTTATCAATATGCTTCTAATACTTTGCTACTTGAATGCATGTGATTTGACTGATACTGTTGATTGAATGAGTTCAACTCTATGCCACTGTTAATTTCTGTATAATTATTTTTTCATCGAGAATATCACTTTAAGGAAGACATTTATGTAACTGTATTAAGATTTTGTCCATGTTTAAACGTTTCATCTGCTTTATTCTTAAACATTGCCATGGCAACTTGGTGTTTCGTTATTTTGTGCATATTGTTCCAATAAAATATCAAGTCCTTCTTGTTTCAGGCATTGAAGTACTTAGGTATTGTACCGACAGCTGAACAGCAGTATGAATTGAGACGGAGATTACCTGTTGACGAGACGGGTCATGTCAACTATGGAGGTAATTTTCTTCATGGTATTGCTGGGCATGTTTTGCCTGTTGTGTGATATGGCTAGAGGTTTCAACTGGTTGTTGCAGTCAATCATTTTCATGGTGATATTTTATGCAGTTTTTGCTGCTTTTGTCTAACAGGGGAGCTTGGCTTTAACTATATATCAATAAACCACAAAAATGGTTCCTAGTGATCAGTGCAATGGGCTCACATGCGCGGCCTTCGCATGTCTGGTACAACGTGTAACAGGAAGCCTGCAATTATTGTATTAAGTTGGATTAAACTTGACAGATATCCGTGGAAGCTAAGTTGTTTACCTTCCCAAATAATCAGTCAAAGACTTGAAAATGCAGAGCTAGTGGACAAAACGAGTTCTCCAGGTTAGTTTTGAATGGAACAGAACTCCCTGAAGATACCCTTTCAATTCCAGTACTTTTGAAGGTTGAAATCGCGAATATTTCCATGGCCCTACTCCTCTACGGTTTTTGACATGACCTGTGATAATATGCCTGACATTCCAAAATGAGGCTCACGCTTTATTACCTCCAGGACAAAGAGAGTTCTATTTCTGTGTAATCTGTGACGGCCATATTGATTCTCATCCACTTATTATTCCTTGTACCTTCACATTTCAATCTGAAAACAAACCTAATTCATCACAAATTCATTTACATTTGGTGTCTGGGATTACAGGATCCATTTCCTGTTTACCTTTCTTCATCTCACACTAATCACTTCACTAATGTATGCAGTGATGGATAACAATACATGCATGGTAATTTGATATCCGACAGTCATCACTTGGGAAGCACTCAAAGTACAGATAAGTTCTCATCATTGCATATTTACATATATAAACCCATTAGTTATTGTTTTGCGCTGCTCCACTTAACATGATCACCTTTAAGTACTTGGATCGTCGTCAAGTAGGAACCCACTTAATGGAACATTCTGCTCATTAATTTACATCACAACTGATGGCATGGCACAAAGAGGGCGCTAGTGTGTATGATTTGTACAGCAAATATGCTTAGGCTATACTGTGTAGGCGGATATCATTGCTACCTAACCTTTTTACCCACCCTTGGTGTACGAATGGTTACTGTGCATCAATGCATTTTCTGAAAAATGATTTTTTATTGAAATCGCCTATTTTGGCTGTCGTGTCCAACCATAGTTTTCTTGTAATTGACATGGTTGTCTTTCATATGGTATAGAAGTTGAAATAAATATAATAGGTTTTACCAGAGTTTTTATCTTTTGAATTCTCATTTTGATCTTACACTGACATTTATGAACAGTATTCATTTTTGCTTTTTTGTATTAAATGGTAACACCGTGACTTCAGTGGCTTTGTAGAGTTTGTAATTATGTAAATTTTCAAAAATTGCTGGAGTGCCCCATATCGTTCAACATCTCCAGAGTGGTTAACTATTGCAATGTCGTTTTTTTCAGAATTTGTACGAGCGGCTCGAGAGATCTTTCGTTTTGAATTGGAGGACCGTAACATTAGTAACAGTACTATGTACTTCGCTGCCAATGACATCACAGATTTCACGGAGCCGCCTCCATTTAAACCTGAAGTAATTATTGTTTCTGAAAAATCAATCTTTAACAAAAATGTGTACAAAATATTGAGTTTTTAGTGTCTGGGGTGTAGTATTTGAGCATGCTTATTGCTTGTGATTAAAAAATAAAACACTCCCAAAATGTTTATGGTAAACTGGATTTGTGGTTGGTTGTCTTTGCTTGCATTCTGGCTTTGTGTTGTTTGTCACAGTACAGTATTCCATGTTGTTATTTAGCTGAGCAGTATACCAGACGTTGCTGTCCCTACCCACAATGCACCAGTACCAAGTGACTATGACCAAGTGAAGCAGGAGAGAGACAAGTTACGGAAGGAAGTTGACAGGCTCAAGGTACGGCTGTAATGTTAATTGGAACTTTTTTCTGTGTTAGTATCCAGTTGACGCTTAGGCTACTGTAAATGCAAGTTCTGTTAAAAATTAATTTGGACTTAGACTACTTACCATTCTAACATTGGTCTTGGCTTGTTCCATAGTGTGATTAGAAGTCATTTTTAGGCATCTGGGCTTAAGAGGTAATAGTTGTTACTACTTTTGGCCAAGCTCAGTAAGTTGAGAAATGATAAACTCTTTGTTCTTCCCAAACCCAGAACCCACTTCTAATCTGAATAAGGGACAATTTGATACCAATTTTAAAATGTTATGTGATCTAAGTTGAAAGTTATATTTTTTATAGAAAGTAGGTTTATAGGTGCTTTAAAGTATTTTAGAGTTATCAGGTCAGCAGAAATGTAGAAATTATTGGGGCAAACAGACATGTTGAACACTGGCAGGCGCACACATGTTCAACGTTTGGGCGCACAGACATGTTGAACATTGGGGTGCACAGACTTGTTCAACATTGTGGGGCACAGACAGATTCAACTAAACTTTCTCGATTACTGCCTAAGTATGTGGTTTACTATGACTGACGTTTGACCTTTTTGCTCAATTCTTTAGATTTTAGAAATGGTTTCTGCAAGATGTTACGTCCGTAGTGGTGTCCTGTATTATGTCATGTTTGTTTCTTCAGGTAGATTAAATCAAAACTTGGTACTTCTCCTGTCCTAGTTTCATTACAACAAAATTTTGTAACATACATTTCAGGGTTTATTAAAAGAAAAAGAACAAAGTTGCAAAATTGCAGAAGAAGAACTCCTCCGTATAAGAAAGGTAATCCAATTATTTACTGTTAAAGGTGAACAAAACCTTTGTGAAGCTAATTTTCATCAACTTGGAATGTTCTACTTACTATGAAAAAAATTTTGAGCATTAGCAATGAGTAACTCTGCTTTCTTGCCGAAAGAGTGATGAAATGAACAAGATCTGAAAATGTCCACCGGTTCCCATAAGCTGTGTATGTCAGTGTTTCAACATAAACTGTGTAATCTTGCTTTCTGCTGTGATAACTGTGCTTAATGCTTGAGAGGCCAGCTGACTTCCTGTCCCAGTATGTTATCAGTAATGTGAAGCTAGTTTTTCCTTGTCCACATTTCATTGTATTTTAATTTTCAAAAGTGTGCTGCCTAATAACTTAATAAATTCTTTGGTAAACTGTTACATTTAAAATACCAGTTTTTACTCCGTATATTGTATTGTTACAATACGTACTATGAAGTTCAGCCTGTTGTGGCGACGGTGTTTCTTTATGACAAAATATCAAGCCAAGCTTGGTGAAGCACAGTTTTCATCTGCAGCACTTATACAGAGTGACGTTATTTTGTGCATTATTCCAGGAGGCTCAAGGTGCCATCACTGAGAGTCGTTCACTGCGTAGTAAGGTGCACCTGGCAGAACAGGCCCAGCATGCAGCACGTAACATGGAGCAGGACTACGAAGAGGTGATTGGTCTGCTGGAGAATGAAATCGCTGAACTGAAGGCTCAGCAGAACAAGGAGATGGTAAGTAAAGACTGGTGGTAGGTCTAAGAAGGGGAGATAACTGCTGGAGAATTAGATCGCTGAACAGAAGGCTCAGCAGAACAGGGAGATGATAAATAAATTGAATAGTGCTAATTCTATGGAGATTTGATAACTCTGCTGGATACTTGAATGGGGGAGCATGTCATTTGAAATAGGAATCTTTTTGATTTTTCAGATGGATATATTCATTCCACAAATGGCTGAGTTTTAGGCTTAGATATTGTAATAAACAGACGCCTTATTTCAGAATGATCACATACCTTAACTCAGATTCCAAATGTAACTTGCGTGAACGGTCATGCATTGTGACAAGATCAATTCATGTTTTTGACATGGCATTTTTGCTTGCAGGAAAACCCGCTTGTTCAGAAAAGACTTGCCGTTTTAGCTTGTCAACTTCGGAAGGCCGAAGTCAGTAAGAAGACATATGAGGTCTCAACAGAAAAATTGTTACAATTTGCCGAGGTACACCTCAATTTTTCTGTGCCATTGAATAGTTGAATTTCAAGACCTTTATTTGATTGGAGCATATCGCAGTGCTTGCTCCTTTTGTCATTAGACTACTTGTTGAGCTCTATTTTTTATAACACAAGTAGTTGAGCTGTACCAGAAAGTAAACAGTTTTTAAGTTGTGCTCGATTTCAAGTCGGTCAATACAGTTCGCATACACGCGTTGTAAGCCGTTCTGGTCTAGGTCAAAGTAATAACAGAAAATAGATAAGTGACAAACGCTTTGATATAAATCGATGTCACATTTCAAAAATTTTGTTCTCGGGTGTGTATATGAAGGTTATTTAGGACCATTGAAAAATGTTCAAATTTAGCAAACTTCGGAACATGGTACTCAGAAGTAGCTGATTGAATTCCTATGGAACTTTCATGTTCTGCACTGTTTGGAATTGTTCACAAAACTCGTTGTAACAGTGTTTTTGAGATTTCATGTTGAACATTTATATCAAGCAAAATTTGGTCGTGTTTTTGACACTGTTGTTTTGGTACGGATGTTCTTTTCTTTTGTTGCTAAATTTTATTGAAAAGATATGGTCATGTGACCCAATTGGTTGCAAATTCTACAGACTTTCTGCTTTCAGTAAATATGCACCTTTACCGGCTACAGTCTGTAGCTTTGTAGACATTTGGCTAAATATACCAACTATTCAATAAAGATTCTACATAACCTTAAAAATATAACACTGATTAATATCAAATTAATATCTATTCTATTACCTTTCAAGTAATAGATGATCGGGGAAAGCCAATGACCATGTTAAATTAGAAGTAGTTAACTTACTGCACAGTAATGGGAGTTTTGCAGCTGAAGCCCTAGAACAGTGCTCCAGAAGCCTGAAGTCATGGATTCTATCCCAAGTTTCACAAGCCATTATTCTCAAGATCCCCAGCACAGTTTCTTCTCATTTTTTTCGAACCCGCAAAATTCTGGGCAGCTCAGATTCTTCATTATTGCTATTTTTATTGTATGAAAGATGTGTTGCTCTAATAACTGCAGCGGGCTATTGTTGAGTTTACTTCATTCTCAATATATTATTTTGTTATTGTTATTGTTTTGTTTCAGATTGTCCACGCCACTCTGACAGGACAGGGCAACAGTGTATACAGGTAATGCAGAGATGTCATCTGACTTATGTTGATGACTTCTCGTAAGGGTTGAATTAAGGTTAGAAGTTAGTTTTTACATTCTGCCAACATGTTGGACGCACAAAAGGACTGCCCTCACTGTGATCTTGATGACCTCGAGATCGTCAAATTCTCTCAAGGTCATTATAAACATACAATGTTTTTGGTGTCATTCCGGTGAGTTTGGTCATTAATTATTTTTATTTAAACTATTTATAATTAATACATTATGTTTGATCCTCAGTGTGGACCTGACTTGGTTTCACATGTCCATAATTGCTATGCTCTTGTTTCCAGGTCTGATACCACACGAGGGGAGAGTTCCCATGGTAACAAACCACCTGGCTACCTGGGCAAACATAAAAAGCTAACCCCGCAGAATTTAGCATCTGAAGCGAGAGATGTTGTCAAGTCAGTCAAGTCCCTGATTGAGGTCGAACGTGAGTGGTTGTGTTGTTGTATAGTATTGTTTGTGACCTGAGGTCAATTTCACTTAACACTTAAGAAATTTGGTCTTTTGCTCCACACAACTATCAAATCTCACTTGAACAATGGTGTAAAGTATCCGTGAATATACACATAAGTGCTAGCTACTGAGATAATTTCTATAAATTATTTCTCTATGGCGATTTGCTTATAATTCCTTGGTTAAACCTGTTTTCAACAGTTGTGTACTGGGAACGTATGACCAAATTTCTGTCCTAAGTCTCATGTTACTTTTCATGAAACAGACGCCATGTTTTAGCTGTGCAAAAAAGGAACCTCAACTGTGCACCAACTGTGCATCAACTGTGCACAAACTGTGCATCAACTGTGCACTGACTGTGCACCGACTGTGCACCGATTGCATCAACTGCATCGACTGTGCACCAACTGTGCACCAACTGTGCATCAAGTGTGTACCGACTACTTCTCGGGAATGTTGTTAGTTCAGAAAGCTACTGTCAAGCTATTTTACTGTTATTTGAAACACGTCTCTGATAACTTTCTGTCCAGGATCTCACAACTTCAGTCAGCATTATTTGCATTTTAAATTTTGAGTTTTTATCTGAAAAAATGCCCTAATGAACAAGTGTTGGTGCAAATAAGTATTGTTTATTAATAATTTATAATGAAGAAGAAATAGACTGATCACTGGTCTTTCAGGACAGTTGTTGGTCCAGAATCTCTATTAACCGTACTAATGTCAATTTGTTAATTTTTTTTCAGCTTTGCCGTTTGGTTGGGATGAAGCGTACACAGAGGATGGAATGAAGTATTATACAAAGTAAGGTTGAGAGTGATTTGTATTGAGAAGTACTGAGCGTATGATTTGGGCAATATCTGACTTTAATCTCTAGAGACTGGCTTTAAAGGCTACAAAGGATTTGCTGGATGTTTTGAATTGTCTATCTCTAATATGGGGAATTTATAAATCTGTAGTTGTCTTACTTGAGAAATTAACTGCTAACTTTTGCTGGTCATTGCCAACTTTTCCAAGCGTTTGTGACACCAGGTGATGTTTGTCAATCTTTAAATATCTTGTCTAACGACGTTTTTCTGTGAAATCAAATTTTATTCTACTTGTTACATGATAATCTGTATTTTCAAGTGGTCTTTGAAGAGTACATTTCTTTATTGGAGGTTTGTAGTTCCTTAGCTTGTTTATGGCGCTGCCCTCTATTGCTATTATGAGGAAACATTTCCCCCAATGCTTGTGTTTGTTCTGATCCTGAATTTAAATATTAAATATGCCCAGAGGTGCCAACTGTTACAGATTTACCTGTATTCTGGTACTATGTTGAGGCATAAATTTTAGTTGTTATGTACAGATTTTAAAACATGGGGGATTTTAAACAATTATTTATCTTTAACAATACGTTGAAAGTAAAAATAACATAAAAAATGTTGGCGTTTTTTGAAATAATGTCTACAAAAATCTGGTATGTGATGGAAATAGTTGAGAGTGTATGGTTTGACCAATAAGACATATTGTGAGTACCAGTGGGTTGTGTAATTATTTATCAGGCGCACCAATGAAAACTTGCATATGAATTATTGGATATCTTATGCTTTGGAAATTATCTCAAGATGTAAAGCTCGGAATTTCTAAGACAAATCCAAGGAATTGGATTAAATTTAGAAAATGAGAAAAGGAATTCACCGTGTTTCGTCATGCACCCTTTACCACTGAGAACCTTTATCAGTGTAGATCAGAATTGTTTTTGGTGTGCATCACGCCATCTTTGATATTAATTTTAACTTTCGAAAAAAAAATTGAAAATCATACAAGTTTTCAATTGTTAAATAAAGCATGGACTTTAAGCATGAAGGTTACAGATCATGTACCAAATGGGTTGGCAGACCTGTATGGTGCACACATTATGATTGTCCAGGTCAAAATGTATCAGTTCTTGCCTTCCACATTGACCGCTCTCCCATGCCGTGAGGAATGTCTTAGCTACATACCTCTGGAAAGACGGGCAGGTCAGCAGCCTCGTTTTTCACCCCTATGGAGATTCACAAGTTAGCATCTGTCGTGCGAATACTTTCTATTTCATATCAATATTTAAGTCATGCCTGAAAGGTATTACTGCTGTGCCGTGGGCTGCAATGCCAATTCAAAGAGGTGGGATAAGCTGGATAAATATCCATGGATGCGGGATGTCACGTTTCACCCCTTCCCAATGGTTTTGAAGGACAAAAGATGGCAAAGCCCTTCGTGTGCGCCGTGCTGCCATTGTACAAAAAATAATATCTTACCTTACAGCCGCGAATACGGGAATCATGTCACCGTTACTTAAACATTACCTGCAACTTTAATTTTTGATCATATCTTTAAAGTAATTAAAGATTAATGACTGTCATGTCTACTGACAATAAATGATAAGACTATAAACGCTACAATAAAGTAGTGAAATGCCACGCCATCCAACAGAACAAATTCATTCTTGGACGAATCTCTTAAGAAAAGATTTTAGTGGTGTTTGAATTTGGCGGTCTTCCAAAATTTGCCTTTTCAATGTTGTCCAAATTTGGTGAGCTAAATCTTTTCAAAATTTTTTAAAAGTCAGTATGATAAGCGTTGAGGAAAGACCCATTTGTCACACTAGAAATACTGTATGTTTTCATCACTTGCGAGAGAAAAACATTTATTTATTGAAAATAATGTACACCTAAATCTGAGCCTGCTGAGCCACCAGCACATTGGTTGCCATCTGCACACGCTGCTTCACAAGGATTCTTCCAGCTTACTTTACTGCCTATGCTGACAATGCTTAGAATCTTTTGAGAGATTCAACCAAAGTCTCTTCTTTGCAACTGATTGGGTAAACTATTTTACTGATACTGGGGCAGAGCCAATGTGTTTAGCGTGGCAGACCCTCAACCAAAAGGTCATGAGGTCATCTGCAGCCTGCTGCTGCTGTCATGTGACTAACCTTGACCAAAACAAAGCTCTAATCTCTACTGCTGTATAAGTGTGTACCAGCCATGGCTTGGATGTGACCCATGATGGACCAGTGCAGGATCCTATAAAGGAGTTGAATGACTCTCATCAACTCATTATGTAGAGACAAGGTTCACCAACTGGTCCTATTATAGCCCAAGCGTGGACTCCAACCTGGAACCCTTGCGGTGGCAGCCAAAAAATCACCTACAACCCATTCGGTGAACTGCAGCATCAAATTTGAATGTGGTAAAGACATTGACTTTAATGTCACTGCCAGAATGCCTGGCAGACAACAAAAAGAGTTGATGATTTGTTATGAAAAAGAACAACATATTTTATCCAACAATAATCCCAAAAATGCATTTTTGACCATAAAAATGATTTTGTCAGTTTAACATGATAACTCGTGAAGGATTTACTCCCTGCTCTGGTTTTGGTTATATTATGTGAAATGTTACAAGCCTGAATTCATTTTCCTTAACATTTTATTTGATACATACCTTGATAGCTGTTGGCGTGTCAATATTTTTTGACTTTGTCAAACTTCTGTTGGCACTCTTGAAAAAAATTTACTACAACTACATTATTTTGCCAAAAATTCTTTTCTTGAAATCTCATTATCTGATTGGTCTATTTCAGTCACGTGACTCAACAGACCCAATGGACACACCCCCTGTCCAATGTACAACATGGTCCTTCCTCACAAGAGGGTAGAGAAGTACTGACGTGACACATTGTCATGTGACTGATGCGTTCAGTGAATGATGCGTATCTCAACAAGACACAATGATGCTGTATGCAGTGTTTCATGACAGACATGTTACACTAGTTATGCAAGAACTTAATATGCAGTTACATTAAAAGCTTTGAGTAATAGAATTAAGGTTATTGCATTATTGTATATCTTGTTGAAATTATTTAACATACTTTTTGACATTGTTGAAGTTTCCAGCGATCAAAGCATGAATTTTTATGCAAGCCTCTTTTGGTTCCTGTATCGTTGGTTATAGCAAGTTTTTCCTTCAATTCATAGTCTGATTGAAGTCACGACAAAAACAACGTATTTACATGACTGCATTGGTGAAGTCTCAATCACTGACTCATCTTGCAGTAAAGTGTCATCTCTTGGTAAATGTTAAACCCTCAAACAGAAGCAATTATATGGTTGGCTTGTTGTTACAAACATTTTTAAGTCTGGCCTGCACACCACGTGTTGGTCACATCACGTGACCTAAAGAACCCAGGACCTTCTGCTAACCGTGCAGACGTTCTAACCACAGCCATGGGGACAACCGGTCAAACACAGATATCCAATCAGACTTAGCAGTGGGTATCCCAGCTCGTGATTTACATATTTATTGCCATGTAATGTCTGATAATATTTTCCATGGCATTATGGGAATTTTTCATTTATTCAGCACACAAATTAATATGACGAACAACTGAAACTTATTTTGTCAAATTCTGAACAAAAATGAATATTAGAACGTTTTAGAGTCTGCTGTTTGCTCAGTTTGTAGTGTGCAGATATCATAAAAGAACATTTTATAGAATTTATAATGTTTACATTTAAGTTATCAGCCTTTGAAGAATAGAAAAACGAAAATTTTGGTGATTATTTTCATGTGAAATACGTCAAGAAGTACGGTACGTAATACAACAGAGGGCCTACTTATAAATCTTCTGTTAAGCTGTGATCTTCAAGTTGTTACAGCTATGTTACAGGGTCTTTACTGTGTCTCTGTGTTATTAATAGGTGTTTATAATTTTATAGTGACTTGTGTCACTAGTTGATTACGTCACAAATGTATTTCTTAACAAAAAATATTTAAGAAATTTTTTTTGAGCATAGATAGTGCAGGAGAATTTTTTCCAAAACATTTGGATAGTTTTTACTAGGACACTGATGCATTTATAGTTTGTTTTAACTGTAGTTAAACTGTAGTTATTTACTGACAGAAGCATATTACTGTCACAGTTCTTTATCAACATTTCGGGCCTTGGTGAACTTGGACAGTTTTGATATTTAAGAATTGTCACATTTCAAACCAAGTCCATGTTTGTTCAAGTAGACAAATGTTTATTAAGTTGTTTACTTTCTTGTATGGCATTGTCAAAATTCTCCAATTTGGGACAGTGAATAATAATTTTGCCCTAGGTCAGAGCTTGTCCACAGTTCTAGACATATGCAGCATTGACCTTGACCTTCCCAAATTCACGACTCAAGGTAAAACATGTCTGAAATTTGAGAAATAAGATCAATGCTAAAATCACCCTTGTCCCAATTTACAGAATGAAGAAAATTCAATTTTTGTACGGAGCTTCTATTTTCCCAATTCTACGGACTGTTCCAAATTGGAGAATTTTTAGCGTACATACATTTAGACCCATATGCCTATATGTGAAGCTGTGTCTATGTCCGTATTTAAAAGGTACATCACCAAATATGGAAAACGCTTGTGCAAACTCAAGAAGCTGAGCATGTCAGTGGAACTTAACTTATCTGTTGAAAACAAAAATTATAGGTTTTGACCTGTTTCTAATTGATTTATTTTTTTTAAATAGAAAAGCAGCTGTGTAGAAAAGACACAAACAATCTAGGTCAAGTCGTGGCCATCTACAGGAGACACCCAACTGTATGGGCAAAATGTTTTGTCAATGAGTATTTTCTGAAAAAGCGTTATTTCACATGTAGACATATGGGGCTGAGTACATTTACAGTAATTGGCATTGTATACAATGATATTCTTAGTTCGTGTGAACTGCTCTTAATCATGAATTATTATGTCGATAGAGCCTCTTGGTAATTTGAATAGCCTAGTTACTGAATTGCGATCCCATTCAAATTTTAATCTTTAGACTTTGTCAAGAATTTCTTGGTGTATCATCACTCCTTACAAATGTTCATCATTTTATTTTGGTCGTATAATCAAAATTTATTTGTTTTGTTTATTTGATCTTGACACGTTTTAGTGTGTATTAACTACCAAAGAATAACTGAAGAATGTTTGCTTTCATGGAAATTGCCGAGTAGGAAATTCAATGTTTTATGTGGTGCTGTTATGTATGTAATGGCTATTTACGGTGTTGCTCTCTATGTACTTAGTTTAGCACTGCTATTTCCTGCATGTAAGGTTTGTTTGGTGACCAGCGATCATCAGTACCTTAGTGACCAGCAGTCATCAGAACCTCAGTGGTTATCAATACCTCAGTGACCAGTGGTCATCAGTACTCCAGTTCTAATACTTCTATGAATACCCAAAGGTGTTTTTATGAAGACAGTTACTTTGGAATATAATTGTAACTGTCCAGACTTGAAGGTACAGTACTTAACTTAGAAAATTGATAGTTTTAAGAAATTTGTCATTCTACTTAAACTGAAAATGTTTTGAAACCAGGTTGTGTGACTAAATTCTAAATAAATGTTGGTCAGCTTGACCAGACTTGGTTGTCACATTCTCGGCAGTGAGTTTACGCTGTCTGTACTTAAAAGGGTCAATGTTAAAAATCTTGCAGTTTCGCCAGAAGGTATTTATCATGATATTTATGTTGTAAATTTCTCTGCCAGTAGTACTGTTGTTAACTCAATGAGGTATTGTTATTGATCTTTTTGTGAAATATATTTTCTGAACAAGGGCATGATCAATTCCATAATGTCTTTGAAGTAACACATAACATGTCATATTGAACACTGAGCTGATATGCCCTGTTGGCTAGCTATGACACCCTGCAGTAGGCACCTTAGGGAAATGACTTCAGAGATAATCGAATCAATAGCATACGAATGCAAATTTAAACAACACCTTCATTTAAGAATAATGTTATGTATAACACAATGCAATAATGTTATGTATAAGAATGCAATACCAAATCATGCAGAAATAGTTCAAATAGGGCAATACTGACTAAACTCAATAATTACTTTCTCAATTATTTGTGCACCCCAATAACAAAGCAATATCAACATACACTGACAAAATTATCTCTGGTCATGTTAATTTATTATGATCGTACCTAGGCTTTGTGTTTAACACGAGTCTATAAAAAGAACCAAATATTTAAATGAAAGTACATAACATCCAATTCTATGAATTGTTGACAAAACTAGTACGTAATAATGGACCTCATTCACATTTAAAGGCTGATTAAGAGTTTCTCTTTAACCTACACGAATACGCAAACGAAACATTTACCAGCATTTTAATTTAGATGGGCAATAGTTGGATATAATGTGACCGTATTTTGCGAACCATTAATCAGTGGAGAAAACTGGTTCTCAAAATGCGAGCTAGTTTTATCCAACCATTATAACTTAGATGTAAATATGAAGGAACAATGAGAATGTGTAAAATCGCACACACTGGTGTCTTAATAAAACTGACCAGCGACACATCATCTATGAAGTACTGATTCAGAACAACTTGTATGGAGTGATTTCTTTGTGAACACTGATACAAGGATCATCAGAAGTCACAGATACAACATTTCAAATGCAAAGCAAGACAAAAGTAATCTAACGAAATACCGTTTCCCGTCATGACTATCAATTCTGCCAGTGGCAAAAATGATTGGTATTGGCTATTAAGGCTGAAAATACTGGAAATTTATTAAAATTACGGAATGCTGTACCCACCATTCAAACTTTCCGTTTAATCCCCCTTCCTGGCAGTCTCAGTAATGACTGTCTTGGTCATGACGGAAGGCTTCTATGACCATGAATTCAGCTTCTGCAAAGTCGCTATTGTCTAAATGCTTATGGCGTGTTCTATACATGGTCACATTTTTTAATTCACCTCATTACTACTGTGGACCGACATTTACTATAACATCAAGACACACACTATATCTTCACTCCATGACCCATTTGAATGTTAAGTATTTCAAGTGTAAGCTAAACTTCTGTTACTTGGTAACCAATCCAGCCATCACAGAACAGACACGTTACACGTCTTGCTGAATCTCTGTTCACTCCGACATGTACTTCTGTGTAAACTCATCGAGGATCGCCATGAATTTATCAATATCACTTCTTGAAGACTTGGTCCACGCTAACGGCAGGTGCTTGGAGACAACTTGCCGATCTAGAGACAATAAAGGTACTTTGTACGTAGTAAAGAATATGATGCGAGTCCAGCTGATACATGGCAATATATAATAGATATTGTGGCACTGAGACCCAGGGGGTTGATCTTCCGCAACTGAGATGGGTATCCAAGTGTCAGGTGCATTATATGAGTACTTTATGGCAGGTATGGGACTTAAATACATACTAAATTGTAAAAAATAGGTACTGTGGATGCATACCCTAGGTTCCGGCGCAAATTATACTAATAAGCAGGACATTCCATTAAAGCCTAAATTCAATGGAATTTTGTTATTTTAGATGTATTGGGCTAACCAGATAGTCCTAGCAAAGCCTCGGTAAAATAAGAAGATGCAAGTTCAATCACGCAAAAGTAAGCTCGTCAAATGATAAGTGAAGCTGCCTGTTCGTGCCATGTTGCGTAACCGCAAGATCCTAGCACAAACAACAAAAAGGCTGATAACAGTTGTATTGAATAGGGGTTTGTATAGAACACCATTGCGTACTGGTGTTATTTGCCGCTGTTTGAATTAAAAGGTAATTCTCACGGTGACATAGACAAAAGCAAGCCAATACGCCTATCAGTTCATTACATTTGGCAATTTAAGACACTAGTGGGCTCAAAGCGATGCTCTTAACATACCTTTGGAACCAAATTTACAGGTATTACCGTTGAAGATAGGTTTTGACTTGGCGTTGATGATAATCAGTCCTATCAGCTTATGATAGAGTTTCAGAGTAAGATTGGTAAACAGGAAACGACTGATTATTACCTCCAGCACCGAGATCCCATATGAATTCATGATGAATTGGGTTATTGTTCAGACATAAAAACAAACGTTCATAATTTGTTAATAAGAAGGTGCGTATCAATTTTACTGATTTTTAATGACAATACCTGGGAATGTGACAATAATAAACCACATAGTGCAGGTTATTCTACATGGAATAGGTGGGAAATGATTTGTTCCTATGAACATTTCATGACAATAACCAGGATACTGTATTATCCAGTGTGACATTAAGTAGACCTCGCTGTATTAATTTAATGTATAGTCCACCAACCAAAAGTCTGATATGGTTGAAATGTATGCCACTTTAATTCCACTGTGATGATGTTCCTTAGAACATGTATCCTCTATATTTAGGGTATAATGCTTGTCTAATAGATTTTATCCAACAAATGCTGAAGCTGCTACTGCTACAAACCTTGAAAGAACTGTCCAGAGGGCAGGCTATCAATACACTTGGCCACAGCCAGCCAAACCAAGGTGTCTGCCCCTTGTTCAGGAGTCCTCAATGAAAGCTTTATACTTTGGTAGAAGTCAGGCATAGCCTCCTGCACAGCTGTAAAACCATAGCAAAACGATGCATTGATTATTTAAGTTTAAATGAAAGCCAATACTAGAGAGTGTTCATTTTACTCATAAGGACCACTTGAAATCAACATATCAACAAGTGAGTGTTCTAACAAGGTCGCCTCGTGCAATTTACCTTCTCCATGGTGATCCACTTCTGTAACTTTTTAAAACCAGTAGCAGATTGTTTTTCTGCTAACTTACAGTTTGTTCGCAGCACACCTATCAAGAATAACGACAAAACTTTCTTTGGAAAAAACTGAGCAACAAGTACAAACTGCAATGTTTTGGACACAGGAGTAGTTTCAATGACACAGACCGCAGAACTGTATAGGACATCACTAATTTCCTATAAACTTTATGACACGTTTTAGGAATTTTCTCAATGAAAAAATGATACAAAGCTGTATATTACGTAATACAGTATGAGCTGTGAATCAAGGCTAAGACTGAGCCAGCTAAATATATTACAGTATTTGCCCTAATAAGCGCCCATGCCCTTATAAGCGCCCCCCATGCATTTTCAGACTTTGCTAAAATAAGTGCCCACTCAGTCTATGAATGCCACGTACATGCAAAAAATGCTGTACCTACAATTCTAAAATTCTACAGTAACGTCTTCAATTTATCAATAAGATCCGAGAGTCCTGAAAAAATCATTGTGCGCAGAATTTGTAGACCACCTCGCCACTATGGTGGTATTTAGTCGTGACTATATACTTCAAACTTTCACTGTGCTTCAAAAAGAACACAAAAGTTTTGCTGATCTTGCGAGGGACATGTCCTATTATGGTCTGGCCTTTCAGAACAGACGCAGCGTACTTGTCAAAGGGATTGTGTTATATCTTTCCCATACAGATCTAGTTCTCCCTCAACAGGAATCCAATTTCTTTGCCATGAAAACTGCGAATCGAANGACTAATAAAAACTTGACCTTTGTTAAAACTTGTGGCCAGGAAGCGCGCGCTACATACAAGTACCTCTCATCGAAGATTAGTCTTTGGGAACTATCTTTTCGTGAAACGGGTAGCATAGCATCAGCAAGAAATAAATACTGGCGCTTATTCCGAAAGTTTCTAATAACGTAAAAAACCTTTGAGTTATTTTTAGGATGAATTATTAAATTAATCGTAATTGGTGTTTTTAAAGTCAAAATGACCCACTGATAGTGAACACTTCCGCACCCTTACATCCCCTGAATCTCTCGAAAAATAGCTGTCAGACTGTCACGCATCCAGTCACCCTGCGACTCAATATCGGCCTTACCGAGACAATTCTAGAACGTTTTTAGCAGATGAGATCAACAAGTGCTAAATAAAACATGTTCTGCTTTACTGCTCGTGTTAATTTCTTTAGTTGCACACCTAGATCGTTACATCGCATTTACTCTGGCAAATGAACTCTGATGACATGCACACGCTCGCTCACTCATACATGCAGATGAACTTCAAAACAAACATCACGGGACAAAACCATGTGTGTATCCAGAGATTTTTCTCTAGCACAGATTTGGACTTAACATCCTGTTAATCCAGACTCCACAGAAACTTAAAAATCTTAGGGACGCTATTTTGAAAACTTAAGGAGGACTTCAGGTAATTTGTTGAGTCGAAACTATATTTTACTCAAGAATTCAAGTTGACCTATCAGCGATCACGATGCAGCGACGCATTAGTCGGAAAGTTTTTGCACTGGGTTTGTCTGAAAAATACTCGTAATTTAACAACTAAGTTTGATAGCAATGCACTGCAATTTTGCAGAAACTCTGTCACAGTTTAAAGATGTGTCACAGGGCGTTAATTTCATGAATTCTAGCTTACTATTTCACCCGTTTCAGAGACCGGGCTTCAATCACTTTTGGGCTATAATAAGCACACCCCTTAATGAAGCGATTATTTCTAAGCGCCCAGGGCGCTTATTAGGGTGCATGTGGTATACCAAACCACCATCATGGCCCGGGTGGTTGGTAAACGGGGTGTAGGAAGGGTTCTGTCATGGACTGTAAAACTCCTACCTACCTTTAGTATCAGCCCAACCAGGATGCATGCTGGAAAAATGTATATTGGAATATTTCTTGGCGTACTCTTCTGTCATGATCACCTGCTGTCTCTTGTTCTGGGCGTAAATCATCGTACCGTCAGTGAAATTATTGTTATTGCACTGCAGGTCTGACACGTCAAGTTTCTGGGTCAGCATGCCACCGGAGCTTACAATGATCACTCTAGGCTTGTCACTCTTGGACAGGACAGGTATTAGGGAAACGGTCAACAGATGGGTACCTGCAATGGTCACACTTTGTATTCATTGTTCATTTGGTACATCAGAAGCCTTTCAAGGGATTTCACTACAAACAAAGTATAATCCACAGATTGCATTAAAAGCTTGCCTATCTGAAATTGCAAACCCGAAGCACTCCAGTGTTTAATTTGACCATTTTAAACTCACATTTGGTCGGACCAAAATTATATGAAAAAAGCTTCTCAGTGAAAAAGTAAAGATTCCATTTGCATTTTTTTCTTTTCACTGTCCTACCTAAAGTGTTGGTGGCAAAGTTAGCTTCCAAGCCATCAGCATCATGCACCCTCGTGTGCAGCATACATCCAGCGTTATTCACCTGGAAAACATTATTCAAAACATTATCCAGGATTCAAGGAAGGCGTATTAATAATTACTGCCCTTTAACAATAGAGAAGCATAGTTAGATATTTACCAGCCGCTCGCTCAAAATTTACATAATGCAAATAATTGCCTGAAAGAATATCTCGCTTTACAAAATGTTTGTATTAATAAGCACTGATCCATACGATGGGATAAGAAACCAGCTCAACATCCATGAACCAATATATTGCCTTCACTCAGTTTAGTGCTATACCTAATAAATATAACAATGTGATTAGAATGCAGCTAATTAGCCAAACTATCAGCATTATGTAACTCATTTGCACTTTCGTATCTTCTCCACACAGCACGACATGTGCACAATGAATGGAAAGTACTGATTAACATTTTTGAGCATCAGACCATACAGTAAAAACTCATCAATCACAGACAAAAACAATTGACAGAAGTACCTATTCTTCATTTTCCAAGGTCTTCCAACACTGCAGTGAAAGCTCATATTTTTTCAAAATATTTTCTGATGGTAGTTTGAACACAAGTCAAGAATTTAATGCTAAATATCTTTTATGAAAAAATTAAGAAAATAAAATTTCAGTTGCTTGCCATATTGTGTGCTACTTAGTAAATAGGTGACATACGTTTTATCGTAACCCATTTGTCCTTCGACTCTGTACTTAAGAGAACCCTCTAACTTTGAAGACTTTATACGAAAGAACTTTACCTGTTTTTAAATAAAGTATACATGGTACTAAATTTAAAACACATCTTTGACAACTAAAAACATTTCCCTATACAGGCTATATATTCTCTGATGGCCAGTATATATTTTCTGATGGCTGCTATAATGGTACAAAACTGGAACATGGTAACAATAATTTGAAGCCACATACGAAAATAAAATTTCACTTGTCCGTCACATTGTGTGCTTCTCAGTAAATTGGAGAGATTTTACCGTAACCTAGGTGACGTTCAACTCCCTACTAATTAAGAGGACCTTCAAACTTTGGAGCCTTTATTTGAAGAAACTTTACCTGTTTTTCAAACAAAGTATACATGGTACTACTAACATTACTTTTAACACTTGACAACTAAAAACAATTCCTTATACAAGCTAGCTTAACTCACTATAGTATTAATTGTCAGTCTACACACAGCGCTACCTTTCCTTAGGACCAATAAATGCCCAAAACATGGGGATAAGACACCACTTGGATAAAAAGTCGCCAGTGACAAGTTTACTGAGGTAGTGTGTAAAGTATAGAGAACACCGGTATACTGAATATCAAAGAATTTTGAGATTGGAAGAACGAAGGAGTAAAAATTAAGTACAATGTATTATTCAGAAATCCTTACCAGCACATTTAATGAGTTGCCAGTGTCACAAAATTGTTTAGCAAATGCCACCACCTGTCGAGGCACACCCATGTCGACTATATGAAGATGGACATCCTGAAATTAGATAAAACTATATGGATTGAGCAATCATAACTTGGCCCTATAACATTATCCATCAGTAACATGAGGGCACACCACGGAAACAGCGACCACAATCATACTCGTTATATTTCTGGAGTTTACAACCATAACGGAGACAATACAAATTAATTTAACGAACACTAAAAACAATCATCGTACTACACATTTCTACTGAAAAGTTCTCTTGCGCAGAATCTGGTCACATTTTAATCACTTAGCAGATCCACTAAGAAGGCATATATATTTGAACACATAAGCAAAGTACTTAATTTGAAGCTACAACTTGAGATTATAATTATGTGAAATCATTTGTTGTGAGATGACCACAAAGCATAGTCCCAACAGAATTGGTTTGCCATATCCAATCATTATTATAAATTACATACTTCCTTAAATACATTTGTATAACTCTCATTATAACCAACACTGATGCAAGTTATTATTGTGCAGAGCCGAACAATAACTTCATGTGTCAGGACTTGATGGCAGTAAAACACTGGCTGAAATAATTCTTAGAAGTGTGGAAGATAGATGATTAGCATGCAAATGACGCAGACAAATAAATGAGTGCAGTAACACTTCAGTAACACTTCAGTAACACTTCAGTAACACTTCAGTAACAATAAACTGGAATGATACCTGGATTTGGAAACTGCAGTTGTCTGGACTTAACAGAAAACGAGAGATAATTGTAATGTACCTAGTAAATGAAAAGTCTCCAGGTGATTATATATTAAAGACACAGACAATATTAGACCTTTCCTTAACCCAACACTATATTGTGCTTACCTGATTTGAAGTCTGTCCAATGATATCATTACGTGCTTTTTCACCACGCTCTTGATTCCTACATACCATGTGTAGTGTACCACCTGAAACAAGACTTACAATGTGACTTGATTCCTATTTACCATGTGTAATGCACTACCTGAAACAAGACTTACTTACAATGAGACTTCAGATCAAAATATTGGCAATGAAATACGGACAAAGCTTTAAGTTAAACTTTACAGTTTTAAAGCCAGAGACAACATCACAACTAAAATGCCTACTCTGTATACCAATACAGAAATTCATTAGAAACCCACCCATTTGTACTTTGTAAATAGAACTACAAGAACCACTGCTGCCAACACCCCATGACATCAAGAACACTGATCTATCACCAACACCTCACGGCATCAGGAACACTGATCTATCACCAACACCTCACGGCATCAGGAACACTGATCTATCATCAACACCCCACGACATCTGGAACACTTGTTTACCACCATCACCCCATGACATCAGGAACACAGATCTACCACCAACCCCACAAGACATCAGGGACACAGATCTACCACCAACCCCCCACGACATCAGAAACACTGATCTACCACCAACACCCCATGACATCAGGAACACTGATCTACCATCAGGAACACTGATCTAACATCCTTTTGAATGGAGCAAAGCAATAAAAAAATTAGCAGTGACTTTAAATGTACCTGCCTCTCTGAAGCTTAGTTGATGATTGGGGATGTGTAGTTGAATGCCAGGGAACGTTAATACAAGACCAGATTGATATCAGTTTCTGAACCCACCATCCACTCAGTTGGTGTAGATATTTGTGCATTTTGTGCTTGAAGAGGGTAAATAGTCTGCATATTGGTTTAGATTTTTGTGGATGGTTGTAAATCATGGGTGCATGACGTTCACACACAATAGACCTTTTGACATTGACATGCAAGGTCAGTGAAAGCAGTTCTTTGTGAACCTTGCTCTTACAGTAAACTGTATACAAACGTCACAGGTGGACTGTGTAATGAAACACAACTCAATAAAGGGTTTATGGTCCTGGCTGAGAAGATAACATGAGTGTTTGGTTACCCTCTGTGGATCCGTGAACAGATGAGCTCCCCCCTCCGAATGTGTAATGTCTTCAGAAGAACGTTGAGAAAGCTACATGCCCTTACAAGAATACTTAAGGACCAAGAGGATATGTTGCCATCAAAAACTTAATTCACTGATTTTAGCAGACAGTTACCGACTTTGACCTCGGCCAAACTAACACTGCAAGTGGCTTTGCATTTTGAGAATGACGTGATCTTAAGACTTTCACCAAATTGCTCAAGGATGCAGGAATTAAACCTCACGCACAACTGATGCTCCAAAAATGTACTGTTACCAAGACAATGCAATTCTATACCAAGTCAGTCATACATGCAAACCAGTCTCTTAGCTACCGGGTATTTCTGAGGCACAAATTAGCCCTAAGCCACTATAAGACATACACACCTCTCTTAGCTATTTCCAAGGCACACGTTAGCCCTAAGCCACTATTAGCACCAGTTACCATGAAGCTTCTCCCCTTGACATCCACGTCCAGATCTGATGGGTTAAACTTTTTTGATGCTGCCTCAAATCCAGCTCTGCAATAAAATCATATAGAGAACTCATGGGCACCTCATGAAGAACCCAGTACAGGTTGGCAGGGAATGAGGTAATTGAAAAGTGCCCTTCAGTTCACAACTTTCATTGGGGTTTGGTTTGAATTTACACTAGTATTAGGTCTCTCATGTTTAAGCAGGAATAAAAAAATAGATGAATATTAATCAATTGAGAATTGATGCAGGACTGTTAATACCAGGAAATTTCCAACTGCACATCACAACCTGATCTAGAATCAAGTTTACTTAAACTTGACAAACAAGTCTGTGTTGCTACACAATGCTACGTATGGTTAAGTAAGTCACTCAAAGCTTTTACAGTCACACAAAGGAATCAGCAGTTGAAATTCACAAGTTTAACAATTAAGACCAACTTCTGTAAAAGTTTTTCTCTCTTCACAGTTCTTTGGTGATAGTATTTCATAAAAACACATCTTCTTCACGACATTTATTGAATGACGTTTTGAAAAGTTTTTTATAAATATTGGTTAGCCGAGCATAAAGCGTGCCGTTTACAACATACTGTAATTGCTGGAAAACGTGAGCTTATCAGCCGAGTGCAGACAATAAGAGAGCTATCGGTCTATGTAAACATTGGTTTGCTAACTTTCTCCCTTAAAGTGGAACTTGCTTGCTACTCTATTCTTTGTTTGGTCAATTAGTTTGGTCATGCAATTAGTTAGAAATATGTGTCTATTGATGAAGTCGTGAGTCAAGTCAAGTCGTGACTCAAGACTTAATGTTTTATTCCAGAAACAGTAGCGGTCAATCACATTTTAAAGGGGTGTCTATTGGTGAATCCCTGACTTGCAATGACAAATTTTCACTTTGCACTTTGATTGGTTTTTACATTTAACTTGAGAACCCTATTTCAGCATAATTTGGCATACATTTGTGGTGCAAATTTGCCTATTTTATATACACTTAATCAGATTCTACAGGGTCACATTCCTATCCCTAAGGAATCCCAACCTAACTAACTACCTTTTCGGGTCTTTCTATTCGAGCTTTAATGTTTTTCGGCATTGTTTTTCGTCGTTGCTTTTTCGGCATATTTTTTCTTGCTTATGGATTCTTTGGGTTATTTTGTCAAAGCAATTCGGACGGAGACGGAAGTTGATGATGTACGTAGGTTTGTATTTTACATTTAAGCGCATAAATTGAGTATATTATTTGTAAACTTTTCTCTTGTTTCACTTTCTTTAAGTTGTCACCTTAGACCTCTCGTAGGCAATACGAACAAGTAAAAAGTTTTCACAACGCTGCAATTATTTTTATCAGCTACGAACAGTCGACTTAAAGTAGAACACCCAATTCCCATCAAAGAAACTGCATGCACAACATATAGTGGCGATGCAAATATGAAGTACCTGGTTGATAATTGCCAAATGTCTTTAATAACGAGTTGTGCAGAAAATGATCCGCCGTAGGTAAATCACTCAGTATCCAGTAAGTATAGTGACATGCCAGGTGTTGGGGAATAACAATGCATGATGAGGGCTAACCAAAGTGCATTATACAGAGCAAAGGTCACCCATTAGCAGAATTTTTTGTTTTACACATTTACAAGTTGTCAGTGAACTGAATAATGCACGATGTTCAAGTAGCATTGTTTTCATTGTTATACATTATCATTAGCTTAGTTACAGAGGCATGCTAAAATATTTTTAAATGTGTAGGGGGGGGGGGGTTAAAACGAACTGAAAGTTCATAAATGATTAAATCATCTTTAAGGGAGCCGCACTATTAGACAGACTTGGTCACCATAAAACCATTTGGTCAACAAGGTAGGAGCTTATTAGTGTTGTCAGTTGACCCAATCTGCATTGGGCAAATACTCACTTCATGTATTCTTTCTTCCCTTTTAAATACCACACGACATTTCTGTAGATACTCATGGTGAAAAGACACACGGTTGATGAACAGCGTAAGCAGTTTCTTTTACGTCTTTTATGCACTTCTGGAAACAGACTCTTACATAAATGTCATCAGGGTTCAGTTCCGTCAATGCAAGAATCTTGCGACAAAAGCTAGTGCTAGTGCTCTGCACTACTTGTAATGCATGATGATATCTCGCGAGGTTTTATATTTTCGCGAAAGTCTTGCGTTCACGGAACGCACATCAGGGGACAGAGTTGATAGGTCATCGTTACATAACCAGTCAGTAGTTAGGCCAGAGACCGTATGTCTTTGGTTAGGCGAAAACAACACATTGCTCCATCTGTGCTGCTACCTCTCGGCCAACGTGAAAACTAGCTTTCTAGGCGAAATGCTTTCAAACAGCAACATTTGGCCTAAATTTTAACCATGCGTTTTATCTTTGAGACAATTATTACCAGCACGATATGAATCTCCAAAAATTCAAACACAAGGGTGTTTTA
This sequence comes from Phoronis australis, assembly GCA_002633005.1. Lineage (NCBI taxonomy): Eukaryota > Metazoa > Phoronida > Phoronidae > Phoronis > Phoronis australis. Next base: position 196,101 of record NMRA01000371.1, on the reverse strand, counting down.
CTACATCAAAATCAAAATGTTCGCCTGCTTGCAGTATTCGTTGCTTTCGTCATCAAAATGTGCTGAATTAACTGACGTCACTTCTCCACCTCAGCCACTTTCCGCTTACAGGTTTTCGTGAATTTGAGTGAATTTCGTTTGTGAACAGTGTACAAGTGCAGTCACAGGAATTTCCTGTGGCGCAGGCCAAATTTTCATCATGGTAAGTTGTCAGGATCTTATATATGCAATTTCTATGTATGCTGTTTGTACTGTTTGTTCTAATGTGGTAATGTACAACTACAAGTACAAGGCGAGCTGGTTCAGGTTCACGGACCTACTACTACGTACTAGTAGCAAGGCAATTACATCGCCCTGGATGAAGCCACAGGCGTCCTCATCTTCTGATCGTCTCCAATACACTATATATAATACTACAAGGTATGACACTCCTGACCAGAAATTTCACGGGTGCTTCACTTCAGCCATCCATATCAAACACAAAACTCAAAAAATTTACACAAAACAAGGTTTCAACAAACCATTAGCAATTGTTCTTTCTTCTTANTTGGCCTTTTTCTGTGTGGTTTTCTGTCCTTTCAAAAGGCGGCAGCACATGACGACCATAGGTGTCATTATAAAATGGCTGCCGAAAACCAATGCACAGTTGAACAACTCGGCTTAAGTAAAAGAAAACGTTTGAATCAACGAATACTATATATTTGTGAGAGTTAAATCAAGTCCTATTCAGATCATAACTTTGAAGTGGAATAATTGGGTGAGTAAGACAACAAGCCGGTTTTATGCTTAGGCGGACGACTATAGGGTTTCGGAGTGTACTAGTAGCAAGGCAATTACATCGCCCTGGATGAAGCCACAGGCGTCCTCATCTTCTGATCGTCTCCAATACACTATATATAATACACTATATATAATACTACAAGGTATGACACTCCTGACCAGAAATTTCACGGGTGCTTCACTTCAGCCATCCATATCAAACACAAAACTCAAAAAATTTACACAAAACAAGGTTTCAACAAACCATTAGCAATTGTTCTTTCTTCTTACCATTCACGGTGTCCTGCTCCAGCTTGTAAGGAAGTGAAATCAGTTACAGTAATTTGTTGTGACATGTAAGCAACCTCGTGGAAGAAGAATAGTTGAGTGAAGAAATGGCAAAATAGAAAACTGGCCAATAGTAACGCCATGTTTCATGGCACAAGAAGCCTACACAAAATATCCCTCCATAACTTAAGCTGCAGAATAACGCTGGAATGCCAATTTTGTTTACTCAAGGAAGAGTGTAATTTTTAATGACATTATTTTGTGTCTGGTCATTTTTTTTACCCACATCGGCTCAAAGCTGTACATTTATTTTACAGCTTTGCACCAAGGCTACACCTGGTCACGCCGGGACATGGAGCTTATCTCGATTGTTTTAGCTTAGCTCATATCTCCAAACCATTCACCTAATAGTAAGAGGCGATTTGTTTAGGGTCAACTCAAAAGCCTATGTCTGGACATTCACAAAATAGACGTGTGAAGGCTTATGGCTAAATAGTTTATGACTGGAGTCATTCAAGTGCTATGTCCCTCTTCTTTTGTAGATGCAATTTATGTTGCTGTTCAGCCGTCAGGGCAAACTACGGCTTCAGAAATGGTACATTCCACATCAGGACAAGGCGAAGAAGAAAATTACACGAGAGTTGATAACTACTGTGTTGGCTCGTAAACCCAAAATGTGCAGCTTTCTTGAGTGGAAGGACTTGAAAATTGTGTACAAAAGGTTGTTATGATTACGCTACTATAGAAAAATATCTTAATACAAGGAAATCGTCAAGTTGAGTTTCTTATTAAAATTCTTTTTTGTGTGTTTATCCTTAATTTGTAAACCATTTAATTTATTTTTCTGAATAACCAAATACAGTATCCGTCTTCTGTGTCAATGAGCATGCGACCCAAATTTGGAAAATGTTCGCTGCGTCCATGCTCGGCTTGCCACCCACCTCCAAATCATATGAGCGAGACTTCTTTAAAAGTCCTGATGTCTTTCTGAATCCACATTTCGTCTGGGTTCTTCTTATAGTTTATTGTTATGGGGTGGTCGTAATGAAGCTCATAGGTATTTTTGTCTCCATAAACCACTTTATTGTTTGCTGTCTGACCACCAAAGCAGCTCTCAATATAGCATTGTTGTCGAGAAAATTTTATGTGTCCTCATAGTGTGTGGTAGAGTTGAAGAATTACTACATTACAATGGTATATATCATCAAGAGTTGTTTCATTTCTAGATACGCTAGTCTATACTTCTGTTGTGCAATTGAAAACGAAGACAATGAACTTCTTGCACTGGAGATCATCCATAGATACGTGGAACTTCTAGACAAGTATTTTGGTAGTGTAAGTATTTCTTTGTCCACACATTTGGCTTTTGAAGTAAATAGAAGAGATCCCAGCACAGATTTATCACAAGCAGTCACTCTTTTGTGTTCTGAATGAGATGCATGTGATGGGCGTGGAAACCCATAGCGGAAAACTATAAAATTAAAAATGGACCAAAACATTTTTACTTTGCAGGGCCAAAAGTAAATACCTCAAAACCAGAATTCACTTATGTACTAACTAAAATCGATCCAAAAGTTTAAAACGTTACTTTCACTTTGCAAGACCAAAAAACCACTTAAGACCATAATTTATCATGTCAGGGCCAAAAATTTGTTATGTCAGGACCCATAATTTGTCACTTCAGAATTGAAAATTTAACTCTTCAAGACCAAAATTTTACATGTTAGGACCGAAAATTGATCACGCCAGAAAACTTTTATGTCAAGAGACCACATGATTTTTCACAAGTATTGACTCCTCAAAGGAATAACGTCGGTACTAGGTACAAAAGGACTAAGCATTCAGAGACGTCTTGCTGACAACAGTCATCTTATTGTGACAATGCGATGCCTCTTCTACACAGACGTCAATGTACACTTGGACACATTAGACTTGAATATGGCTGAGTATTAGAGACACAACAGATTATGAGTGGATGTTCAGGTGGTCTCCTGGCATGAAAATTTTCTGTCCTAGCATGATAAGTTTTTGGGTTTGACTCAATAAATTTTTGGTCCTGGCGTGATAAGTTTTCGATCGTGACGTGTTGAATTTGGCTCCTGACTTGATAAATTTTGGGCACTGACTTGTTAAATTCTGGTTTTGAGTTGTTTTTTTGGTTCTGAAGAGATTTTAATTGTTGAATAGAAATTATGTTTCCTGGAATTTATTCTGCATTGGCTTTCCGTAGTCGAGACCATACCGTTTACATAATGTCTTCCTAAAAGTGTTTTGAGGTGGTTATGTGTAACATCATTTCTAAAATTTATTGGTTTCGTTTACACCATCCTCTAACCTATTTACATTGGTACGACGTTTTGGTCGGTCATGTAAGACATGAATTAAGATTCTCCACTCATCAAATATTCAGAATATACGTATGTTTAGGGTTGAAAATGGTCAGTGAAAGAGTTATTTGATGATATGCGAGAGTACTTCATGAAGTTTGACAATTACCTTCAAATGTTTTAAGAAGTATGTTGAAATATGAATGTTTTGGATGTCATTCTGTAAAAAGACTAGATTAACTGAAGACGTATGTGAACTTTGCACAAGTCATAGAATATTTACAGCAGAAGGTATAACTCTTGTTAAATTGATTTTCACTGTCTTGGCAGAAGCTTTGATTTCCACAGCTTAAAAAGAATATTTCCTGAACACGACCAGATTCCTTGTGCCGATCATGGCTCCTAATTCTAATGCTGTCAGTAACTGTGTCCCAGGTGTGTGAGCTGGACATAATCTTCAACTTTGAGAAGGCCTACTTCATGCTTGATGAGTTTCTACTGGGAGGTGAGGTCCAGGAAACCAGCAAGAAGAATGTGCTGAAATCCATTGCAGCGCAGGACGCTCTGCAAGAGGTAATGGTGGGGCGGAGCTTAATTGTTTGGGTACTTTTTTGTGGGTGTTCTGTCTCTGGTCTGAATTTATAGATGTGCTGGTTTGGTATTCAGTTGTATTGAGAACGGGTTCACTGAAAACTTAAGCATCTTACTGTCAGATATTGTCAGGAATGAGTGATTTAATCTGTGTGATAACAGGGTCATCACGCTTTGCATAAAATGTCTGATTGTGTCAAAATCTTCGAAGAAAAATTGAATTATTTTTCATGTTGATGTATCATTTCAATTTTTTTTTTGTTATCAAAAATTTTTTATTGGACCCTGGTTTCTTATCATTTACATAATACTCTTACCTGGTATGTGTCAGATGTATTAGGCAGATGTGGGGCAGGCTGTTGCCCCTTCTAAAATTCTGGTAAAAATGACGAAAACTTCTGGCTAAACAGTAACAGTTTTGGACATTTTCATCGCTCAGCCCCCTACACTGTCAAGTATGTCTATAAATTGTGTTCTCTAATCTTTGGTGTAGGAGTGGACTATTCTCAGATCCGCCAGTGGTGTTGGAAATCTTTTGATTTTCAGCTCATTTGTGGTCATTCTTTGAATGATGCATCTACGTTGTCCTGGCCATTACACAGTCTCTATCTGAGAACTGTCCAGTGTCCATCTGAGAACTGTCCAGTGTCCATCTGAGAACTGTCCAGTGTCCATCTGAGAACTGTCCAGTTCTATCTGAGATATGTCCAGTGTATCTGAGAACTGTCTAGTGTCTATCTGAGAACTGTCCAGTGTATCTGAGAACTGTCCAGTTCTATCTGAGAACTGTCCAGTGTCCATCTGAGAACTGTCCAGTTCTATCTCTTATATTGAAAGCATGATGTTGTGTATGCTGCATGTTGGGGCTGGCGCTGTTGCAGAACTTCTTACTTTATCACCAACATTGCATGAAATGCTTTTATTTCAAGTGCATTGCTTTTGTTTTTCACTTAGTTGTATACTTAGAATTTCTCATCCCCAAAATTTCTCACAGAATAGAGTGAAGTTTTCATTTTCGTACTCGTCTCACGACGCTGGTCTTTTTACTCAAAGAATCATGAAGCTTTCAGTTTTGTTGCATCCTGCAGGGCACTATTTAACACATGATTGCAGGGTCTCTAGCAATATTTCATCTTTCAATACTATTGTCTCTAGCAATATTTCATCTTTCAATACTATTGTCTCTAGCAATATTTCATCTTTCAATACTATTGTCTCTAGCAATATTTCATCTTTCAATACTATTGTCTCTAGCAATATTTCATCTTTCAATACTATTGTCTCTCACCATCAGCACTGTACGTCTCGCACAACATAGTAATTTATTCATGTTTCATTGAGGCACGGGAACACTGTTCTATAAAAATTGAAAACTGCCTGAAATGTTTGTACAGGGAATTAAATGTTTGCGTTGCGTTCACTATGTCATCAAGTGTTTTGTAGGAAATGTCTTAGTGTGGGAGTTATGCCATTTCTTCTGTTTTGTGAATTTTTCTGAGTCGAGTATTTTCTCAAGCTCTGAATGAATTGTGAGTCCTTTCTTGTAGAGACTAGACAAAGTGTTGTCAGTAAAATGCTGCTTGTGTTAAAATTGTTAGCATGAAATGTGAACATAGGTAAGGCCACATAGTTACATTTGGTGCCATGTATGTACAATCATCATTTTTCTTTTCTCTGTTCTGGCTGTGCCAGGAAGTCCACAACTCTCTTTCTCTCCATGGTCTTTTCTTAAATCACTTTTCTTAAATCATGTCGATGAATTTCAACAGCTCATAGTTAAACCGTCGTGTCCCATTTTCAACCTTGACTTGTTCGCACGACGCACATATTTCAAATATTTCACTGCTTCACACTGTTCACTTTGTCTTGCTGTTGCTGGTGCTCCGGTTCGTCTGTCGTCATGTCGCTGTTCCTTTGTTTCTTTTGATGCAGGCTTGTAATTATTGCCTTATCTGTGGCAGTGTGTAATCATTCATTATCGTCTCCTTTATATTTTCAAAGGACGAAGCAATTGAAACAGCTCTAAGAGAATATGGATTAACATAAAGCCAAATGCCATACGCATTCTGTACGTGGTAAACTTTGCAACAGTTTTCATTAGCTTGTGACGGGCTGACGGGCGGCTTGTCTTCCAACTTGCTTTTTTGTTATCTTGTAATGCTTGTTTCTGTCCTTTGTCGGCAGGCATTAGAATGTAGGATTCTTAAAAAATACATTATTAAGTTGGAAGTCCATGTCTTGCAGTTAAATGTGTTTTTTTAGATTTTTAGAATTACTATGACATACCATTGTAATGTCTTCTGTCCACATTTTGTTGTATCAAAATGTTTGAATAATCTTGTTTACGGGCAGTCTTTTGTTTCCGTTTGATTTTGCCATTTTAGTTTGTTAGCCCTGTATTAACAGCCCCTCTAAACATGTCACATGACTAGCATGCTACTCCTTTACTAACCATTAACAAACAGTTGGTTGCTTCATCAGTGATTTCAAGACAATTTACTGATCAGACAATGGTTTGTCTGCCACCACACAACTTGCATGTCATGTCCGTCTGCTTTTAGTATGTTGCATGCGTAAGGATACATGAACGTATGGGGTTAAATACCTTAAAATCTTCCCTTGCACCTGGTTTGAGTTGTTGTTGGGTGGTTATCGTGTTGATGTGGTTTCCATGGTAATGTTGTTGGCAGGTCAAGAAATCTGTTGCGAGTTTATCATGTATCTGTTTTACCTTAATTCTCATTCTCGGAGCTATTTTATATTTTTGCGCACTATATTTTTGCCTCCGTGTCATGTTTCTGCGAACAGCTGTGCTGAACTAACTGTTTTTGTGAACATGTCTTGTGCTTGTTGTCTTATTTTGCAAGCAGACGCTGTTCTATTCCTGTGAACAGACACTGGTGTGTTCCGTGTCTTTGTAGACTCTCTGTATAATAGACACTTCAGGAAAAACAAGAACGTACTTTTTGAACTAGTAGTAACAATTTGCAATAAAATAGTTCATCGTATTGACTATAATGTTGACGAATAAGCCTTCCTCAAATTTCTCAGTTTTCACAATTTCATGGCCCATTACAAAATGTATCCAACAGTTCCCCTTTTCACCATTTTGTCCTTGATGTTGCATGTGTCCCAAATACAACGTGTGAGCACAACTGTTGGTTAAGTACAGTTTACATTGCTTCGTCCATCTGGGCAGCCTTCAGGTAGTTGGCTACCATCGTTACTAAGGAAATAATTTCATAAATAATTTTCTATTCATGAGCTGCTGACTTATAATACTTAAAGAATCCTTGAGGATCACATAATCTCAATTTGAGCTCGTAAGAAGTGACCTGTAACTACAATTTTTCTAAAAATCTTTATTTTTACATAGTTTGCTGTAACTTCCACAAGGATGAATTTGTTCCTCAAACGTGCAAATGCTGTTTCTTTATTCCATATACCTAGCTTGTCTGTAATTTGTGTTTACGGTCTTTTTGCCTGAGAAATCCACTGTTAAAAATGAAGACATCAGTATTCTAAGCACAAACGAAAGTAGTGGAGCTCTAGGGGTAGAGGGGGAGCTGTAGGGGTAGAGGAGAGGGGGAGCTGTAGGG
>NMRA01000371.1:175419-187859 GCA_002633005.1 Phoronis australis | reverse complement strand
AGAGGGGGGCTGTAGGGGTAGAGGGGGAGCTGTAGGGGTAGAGGGGGAGCTGTAGGGGCAGAGGGAGAACTGTAGGGGTAGAGGGTCTTAAGATGAGATCCCGGACAGATTTCGTGTCAAAAAATTCATGTTTGTGGAAAATTATAGTCCATCTCCATGAAAAATTTTGGTTCTTCCAGAAAATGCAAGTATGTGATTATGAACATCTGAGCAATACTTTTTGAACATTAAAAAGATTCTGTGGTCATCAAGGATATTTTTATGGGTCTCCTAATTCTTAAGAAGTCAGTGAAGAAATTTGATCCCTGGAAACACAGGTATCTCATCAAGTGTAACACTGCCAGTTATTTGGAAACAATTAAACTGTATGGTTCCCTGTCTTTTGATTGTCATTCGTGTTTAGGACATCTTAATTTTTATGCGCCCACATCTACATAATGTGAGTGCACATTATTGTCATCTCTGTGTCGCATATCCTGTTGCATCTCCGATACCCATTTCAGGATCTTCTTCAGGTGTGTTCATATTAACAGGTGACAGCAACCTGTGGTGGGCGTATCCAGCTACTGATGTCCTCTAGAGGCAATTTTGTTTTGTTTGCGTGTGTTTTTGGCATCCATGTCTCTATTGGCAGATGTGTTCACAGTAAGGAGAGCATGGCTAACAGATTTTCAGACATGCCGAATATTGTGGTGTCCCTTAGCAGCCATTTGTTTTCCTTTTTTTGGCACCTGCCTCCCTATTTGCCAAACTGTTTCAGAGACGTCTTGAAAGTTTGCAGATGGGTTCATGTTGAGGGGAGTATGGCTGACGTTTATTTTCACATAGATCTACTGTGATGTCACTTAGTGACACTTTTAGTTCTTAGTGTTTCCCTCAATATTTATCAAATTCTTCAATGGAACTGTGATCTAATTGAGGAGATTATGGCTGTGGTACATTATCTGACAGTTCTGACTACTGTTGTGCCCCGTAGCGGCAGTTTTTTTGTGTGCTTGCCTCAGTACCACAGCTGGTGTTGATTTTAGATGGATTTGACTACTGTGGTGCTCCCTTGTGGCAATGTGTGTTGTCTTCTCCACTGGCTGTCTATCCAGTTCAAGTTCTTTAACGTTTCTTCATGAAATTTGGAACATTGGTTCTCTAGAGGAAGTGACAGCTAGTGTTGGTTTTTGAATTGATGTGACTACTCGGGTGCCCCCTGGTGGCAAATTGTCCTTGCGTCTACCTTAATGATTACCAATGTCTTTTATGGATCCTCATGAAATTTAATGTGCATGTCCTTCATGAGGAGAGCACAACTGGTGTTGATATTCGAATGAATCCGACTTGCGTGGAAGTATTTGAGTAGCAAAATTAATGTCCCTTATATGTTAACCGTTTGCGATAGACATGGAGGGCGCATACCAACCGTCTGTGTTGCTCTTGTTTGTCAAGCACTTGAATAGTATACACTGGTCATTTATGTTGGCATTTTGCATGAGTGTTCCAGATGGACAAGATTTTGCCAACGTGAGCTCGTCATTTAAACCAGCTACAAACCCACCTTCCATACAAACCCACCTTCTGTCACAAAAGACTTTTTGATTTAAAACACTTAATGTTGTGAAATTGGTCTCGATTGTTTTAGTCAAATTTGAGGTGATTTCAAGAGATTGTCTTTGTAAGGAACAAGTTGAGATCAATTTTATGGTCTAAATCAAAAGGTTGATTCCTGGATGGAATGCAGGTTTGTGGCTGATTGTGTGATGCATTCGCAAAAGAAGCATTTGTGTATACTTTGTCAAGTTGAGTTTTGTGCCATCAAAAGAAGGGCAGTTGTGCTGAAGAGCGGATATACGACTTGCCAATATTCATTCTCTTAAACTGTGGCTTTGTAGAATGTTTCTGACACATCTCTATAAGCAGGTGAATTGTTATGTCATCTGCTGTCTTTAAATTGTGACTTCTTCTGTATTGTGTTGTTTGTGTCTTTAGTCACTTTTGTTTCATCAAGTTTCTGTGTGTGGAAATACGAAGTTAAATTTTGATTCACTACAGCTTTCGTATTGCATAAACATTTGAGGTCAGAGGTCACATGACAAGAAAAACGTGAAATTTGTTCCTTCTCACCTTGACAATAATATATAAAGTTCGCAAAAGTGAAAATTCTTCTGCAGAAGCTAGGATGAAGCAAAACCTTTTTTCCAGTCGGCTTCGAAGGCTGTGCTGTGTATGTGTTTCTTCACTAGCAAACTTTTCTCATTTTACGCTTCCCAGGATGAAACCCCTCAAGGCTTCTTCGAAGACACCGGCCTTGGCTGATCAACTGATTGCATGCTGGTTTACTGTAGTCAAATAGTCTGTTACTTTGCTTTAGTTAGTCAACTACATTATTTCATGTTTCATCGCCAAAGCTTTCTTAGTTTCAGTTGTGTAGATGAAAAGGGTTGTAATAAACCATAAATATCTGTGTGCGCCGTTTACGTGTGGTTGCTTTTTGAAACGATGTGGGGTTAAGTTCAGTTTCGAGCCTGGAAATTTATTTATTGTCCAACACTAGGGAAGTTTTTAGAAAAGATGTATTTACGCTAAGATGTTTCTGTGTTGTATTGATTTTGTGAGAATTCGCCTTTACTAGGAGATACACTTTCCCATCTATGGCCGAGTGTGTTTGTAAACGACAAACTTGTGTATACAACGTCCCACTGGGAACTTGCTGTTAGTCATAAGTCGTAAGATCAATTCCTGATACGACGTAAACCCCATCGCTCAATCATTGTGACTTATTATCAAGCATTTGATTTTTGTAAAATATATGCCTGCCCTGCTTGGGCTGTTGTCTCTACCGTAAAATGGTTGCCTGGCCACGGGTTATCAGGTTGTCTCCTATGTGCTGGGTAATGACCATAGTCTTATATTTACCACTTTTAGACAGTGGGTACAACTAGTGCCTGGAACAATTTCCTACCGGTAGAAAATTGTTCTCACTTTCATTACATTGTTATGCAAAATTTTCAATATTGAGAATTGTTTAGACGTGCATTACATTTTTTATGGATAAGATTTTAAATATTTTGGAGCTGTGTTGCTTTCATGAGGTTTTGAATACAACATATTGTGTTTTAACATTTTGTGATGCCCAATATTAAATTATATCGATGAAGACTTTCCATTTTAATTGGAATTGAATGAATAACATGTCTCTGTATTATTCAGCGTTTGTAAAAATACTCCGCTATTAGAAATATGTTGTCAGTTTTACCTCCAGGGGGAGCTTCAGTAAACTACTACCTCAGTATTATTTTGAAAAGGAAAACTGATCTTTTAAAACAACCTGGGAATACGTTTTATTATTACCGTATATGCCCACTGATTCTCCATTCCTCTGGTTGGGTAAAACACAGTACCATGATTTCCGATATGACGTGATGTTGCTCGGATAGCCAAGTTATATCACTTTTCATTCAAACAGCTCCTTGTGTCAGATGTCGCGCTTCTTGATTTGTTAAGTTACACGCTGCGGAAATCTGTGGATTGTGTAAACAAAGTGAGTAGACAGTGCAGTACATGAAAACATGTAAAGACATGTCAGTCTGATAGATGAAGATACCAGAGGAAGACTGCATCAGTGGTCACATGACACTGATCCGTCTGGTATATCAGATTATATGGACAGTGGGACAGCATATTTATAACCTGATTTTCCCTTCGGAATCTGTCCATATTTGTATTTTACAACCATTATGTAGCTAATAGGAATTGATAATGGAGGTTGTATTGCATCTCTTATCAATACTCAGTGCTTTGTGTTATTTCAAGTGAGCTGCATTTTCAGCTCATGATAAGAGTTCCATTCAATAGCACTCCATGCTGGTTTTATCAAGTTGGCTTTAACAATCACCAAACCCCGTTGTTTTGTATACATTTAACTACCTATAGTTTTATTTATGTCTGTCTTGTTTTGTGCTCTGCTGCGTTTCTAATTTCTCATTTTTGCTCTTTTTAGGATTGGGATTATTGCGATGATTTTTATCATACTTTCTGTTTTCTTTCAGTCGTGTTATGTTTTTCCTTCTTGCATGTTTCTCTGACTGGGTAAAATTGTTGGCAAAACACATAAAATGAACATTTTTTCCAAATATTATTTTTTCACAATTGTGCTACACAAAATTGCCCAATGAAGAAAATTTTTCTTTTTCTGAGGGATATTAAAATGTACTATTACCTACTAGGACATGGACTGTAACAGTCCGCATCAGCTGTTAACTGGATGTTGGCTGTACATGAATTGCCTCAACTCATACCCAATCAGTGACCTATTTTCTCCTTGCACTGTATCAGTCCAACCTCTACTAACAATTTTGCATGAAATGGTTTCCTTCTGTAACACTCTGTTGAAATGCACTCAAATGATACTTTTTAAAAAACTTACTTGTAACTTTAATGGAAGTGTTTTCAAGGCCAGAAAAAAACTGTCCTTTATCAATGTAACAGCTTCATTTTAATCATTTCACTTCTAGCAGAACTGAACACAACAGCTTATTTTCTAACAAAATGATTGGTGAGAATCCATCTTGTTGGATTTTCACACATTCAAGTGTTGTAACTAGTCTTATTTTCGTACCCAGCGGTAAACCTCAAGGTCATGTCAAGGTCATGTCTCTGCATCTGTGATTATTTTTATGCATTGTGTTCGCTGCTATTGGAGAAGTATGAAGTGGTTTTACCTCTCCATGTCAATTCCAGTTTTTGAACTTGTGAGGACAAAAATTGAATTCCAGTATGGGGGGGTCCATTTCAAGAAAGTGACTCGAGACTTTGACAGAAATTTGGTACTACACTCCCTCTTCAGTTACTGGATAAAGTTTAGCCAAGTAATTAAGGAGCGGGTCTCAATCTAGAAAAAATTATACAAATTATCTCAATAGCTTGCAGTCATGTGTACATTCTCAGTGACTTGGCATTTTTTGTTCAGGTGAGATTGTTTTAGTTGTTTTAAGAAATAATTGTGTGTAGTGCAAGACTGAATCTCTGTCTTAAGTCAACTTTTCATGAAACGGACCACAGACTCAAAAGCAAATGCATGTTTCGTCTCAATCGTGTCAGCCGGTTTAGTATCATTAAGGAACATTAAAGTTAGAAATACTTAAAAAGTAAAGGTGTACTGCAATGCTTGACCCTGGGGTTGCTAGCTTGGCCTTGTCAAGATTTGGCATTGGTAAAACCTCACTGAATATGTTTTGTTTTAACCCTCAGGAGTCGGAGGAACCAAAGGGAATATTGGAAGAGTTGGGATTTACTTCCAGTTAACACTATGGATAAACTGTTGCCGTGGTCACCCGCACTTGTTGTTGTCATGGTAACCAACTGCTCCTGTATGATCAGTGTGTGCGTGTGCAGTCTTTTGTAACTAACACCCACCTTTTGAAACGCGCTTGATTTTTTTTCAATATGGCTGAACATATAAAGTTTCATTTGTTTGGTTTGAACAAATGTTGTACACACTAATTTCTTAAGTCCGGGCGCATATAAAAGTAGATCTCGGGTGCAGGAGAAATTTGTTATGTGACCTTTTAGGATTTACTTTTGCATATTCTTTATTGTAATTCACATCAGCATGTGTTTGTAGTTATGTCATGTGTTTGTGTTGAATGAGACGATACTTTGTTGTAACTGAATGTGAGTGATTGCACTGCCATCCTTAGGAAGGTTTGGGAAATAAAAGAAAATTTTGTGTAAGTAAACAAAGATATTCTTATGGGATTTAAGTATAATGATAGTTGTCAATATGATGATATGGATGAATTGGGTTCCAATTTTTAGTAATATGTAAATGATTTAATCCTTGTTTTGAACTCTACAAGGCAAGTAGAAAATAAACACAATGTATTACAAAACATCATCTTAACTACTTTCGCAGCAACATTGACATGCACGCAACCATGTGCATAACATACAGTCAAGATACAAAAGATTATCTCTTATTTTAAACATAACCACTAGACGGATCAATATCAGCCTTTAAAGGGTGCAAGGCAAGGACTCTACTATGCTCTCCTCAATAGGAATACACCTTTCATTATGATTTTTCAAGGGCTTTAGCAGAAAGAGAGGCCAACAACAAAAACACAAAAATAATGAAAACATATTGAAGTGAACAAAGAAAAACAAAACTGCGGATCTAGGATATCACAAGGGGGGGGCCAACATTTTGCTCAAAGCATGATTGTAGATGCGTATAGCACCGAATGGGGGGAGGCAAACTCCGCTCCCGCCCAAGAAATTTTTCGTTTTTTTCCTCTAAAAATCAAACATTTTCCTCGATTCCCGAAGTATTATCCGAGCAAAAAAGGCAAAAAAAAACACGATGGAGTCAACCAGGAAAAACTGCAAGTAGCAGACTCGAACTCACGACCTGGCGGATATAGAGCCATGCTTTACCACTGCACCACCATAACTTAACTCCTAATTTAATACTAAGAGACCTTGATTATGGTCCACAGCGTTTGCACGCGAAACCTCCTTTTTGTAATGCTTATTACATGTTTTATATTTTGTGCAATCAGTTCGTAAGAAATTTGTTGTATTTAAAATAGTCTTCAATTGTCCAAAAGACCAAATACGTTTTTTGTGTTGGCAATAATGACGCGATTGCTTTGGAAATCGTCTTAAGTTAAGGTTCGACAAAGAGAATTATGAGTTTCTGAGTGATTCACTAAGGCTTTGATTAAAATTGACATCTTACCAGCAGCTTCTGTTTTTTCACCATCACTCAGATTCCATTTTCTTTAAAAAAATGAAGTAATTTTCTTCATTGCAAAGTGGAGCAGACGACGGAAACGGAGTCGTAGTGCCCAGAGCCACTGCCGGTCGCCTGAGATATCGCGGGAGAGCCTATACTTCGCCATAGTTCCGTTACGATTGCGTCGTGTTCCGAATTTGACACTTGAAATTGAATCCCCCCCCCCCCCAACACTAAAATTGCACACATTTAAATCTTGTTTTAGCCGTATAATTTTAATTACCGGGGTTAATTAATAAACTCAACATTTCCCTAGTACGCTCTTGCTGTTTTATTTTTTTGCAGCAGCCAAGGCCCCCCCCTAAATCCGCCTATGGACTACCAAAATCTATGTGAATAGGAACATATACAAAATTTTACAAAGATCCATCAAGTAACTTGGTAGTTATTGAGTCACAAAAAAAATGACACTGTGGAGGTCCACAGTACTCATCCAAAAACTAACGTCAGCTGTACCCTTAAGAGTAAAAACCATTTTTCAATTTTCATGATGCTTAGAGTGGTTTGGCAGAAGGAGGGGCAAACACTGACAACTTCATAACTGAAATGGTGACGTAGAAAATGTCGAATCTGTCCGAAAATAAAGTTGTCAAAACTGAAACCTATTGGCCAAATTTCATAAAAATCTGTCAAAGGAAATCTAAAGATACAGAAGAAATGAAAATAAATAAAATGGTCACTTGGGGGCATAGCTGTAGTTGGAAATGTCTCAAGTCATCACCTGCTGTTACATTCACTGGAATTCACTTGGCAAATTTCACAAAGATCCCACAACGGGATACAGCAGCAGACGCAAAAAGTGCGACCAGGGGTGCTACAGTAGCTGGACCGTCCTAAAAGCTCAGTCATGCTACACCAATTTTTTAGCAGTTTAGTAGTCAGACAGGACGCCAAATAAACAGACTGGGACACTTTGTTGAGTAGAATATGTCAAATCTATCCAAAAATGCAAAGTCGTGATCTTAACACGTACTTATTTGACAAATTTCATGAAAATTCATTGAGGAACTCGAAAGATTAAGAGACAAACGTAAAAACATTTACAAGAAGACAAAATCACAATTGGATCAATTCAAAAATCATCATCCACTATCGTGTTCATTGGCAAAATACTAGCCAAATTTCGCAGAGTTTCTTCAAGGGGTTTGGGAGATACAGCTGCGAACACCGGACAGACATGATAGCAATATACGACCACTAGTACATTATGAAGGTGTATATAGTATGTAACTGGCTGCATAAAACTATTCTTTCGATGTCGCATCTTCACATCATACACACGCTAGTAACCTTAAGAGACTAGAAATGGCTTTAAGACTAACTCCACAAGTATAAAATTGACATAAGTGACGAGGATATTCCACGCTTTACTCACAGCTTTTCATCATGTGGTTTACCGGAATATTTCCATCACAGCACCTTTGAAGCATTATGTTCATTTTGTGCAGTACGCGAGGCAGAAACAATTGATGGGAATTGTTTCAACAAAACCTGATAAGGGCTGCCAGAAACAAGTATCAGGCAAATATTGTCCAGGTTTGAGTGACACGAATGGGTTCAGCAGGCGAAAAATCAAGTGTACATATTAACAATTCTTTTCTCTTTTGCATGAGACAAAAATACGTCTTGTCGACAAACGAATCTCTCCTCCTCATACACATGTCAACTTAAAATTATTTGAGATTTATCTCACCAAATTCAGACAACAGTGAAAAGGCAAATTTTGGAGATCCATCAAATTCAGACACTACAAAAGTTTTGTCCAGCAAGATTAGTCCAAAAATGAATTTGTTCCTTTGGAATTTGAAAATGGCGCAACTTTACCATAAGTCGTCACTCCTTTCAACAAGTCAACAAATCAAATATGTGACCACTGTGATTAAGGCCTAAATTAAAATTAAAAATTAAGTAATTGTTTTCTCTTGTCAGAGCTATCAACCATAAAATTTGTGACCAATTAATGACAACACAGGTGGAGAAGATTTCAACACCATTTTGTCAAGAACCAAAATGACTTCGGCCATAGACCTCACAATCCCACGTTCCCTGCTAACCACTGGGATGACCAACTTTGGTTCACTATAAACCTGCAGTCCTGGAAGAATGTGTGTTAATACCGTCTAAAATCTGACAATGTCATTACTAACACCAAAAATGCGTGAAATTGCAGTCTTCATGAGAGGATGTTTACTCATTTAGCAGAGATTTCACCTTGGTTAACATCCTAAGACCACCTCATCATGTACCCCACCTGTTTGTCATCACTACATGGTTTAACAAGAATTCCACAATGTCCCTATCTCTTTACGTCACTTTGTCCTCATTTTCACTTTGTGGTGCAGTTTCAATTTCATGTTTTGTGAGTGAGTTTTCTTTGTCTTTCACAACAGGACTACCTTTCTTACTGTGTTTTTTATGTTTCTTGTGTTTCTTTTTTGTTTTCCTCTTCCTGTAGCTATCAGAGCTACCATCCGAATTGTCACCATTACCATCACAATCTGGAGTTTTCTCCCTCTCCCTTGATCTTGATCGTGACCTGTGTCGTGACCTATGACCACTAACCTTTATCCTCCTCCTAGAGTGTTCTCTGCTCCTTGAGCGTGACCTGTCTTTGGATCTCGACCGTGACCTCCGTGATCTTTCAACAGAGTTTTCTCTCCGTCGTGATTTCTCTCGAGATCTTGATCGCGACCTCCTCTTACTTGACCTTTCCCTAGATCGTGACCTTCGTGCACTAGGTCGTCTTTCCCGGTTAATGTCATTATAGTTTCTGTTTCCATGATGGTTATTATGGCCGCGGTTAAACTGTCCATAGTTACCAAACTCATTGCCAGGATTTCGAAAAACATGGAGAAAGTTACAACTTTTTCCTTTCGGACATCTTTTCGAAAAATACAAACCTGAAATGAACAAGCACTTTTTATGATGCATAAGAGGCTGCACAGTTCTTCAGTGTTGTTCAGAGGATACAATGGTATAATGAACCGTAACAGAAAAACCCTACGACAGCAGGAAAACACTTGTTATGTACATTTCTTCAGTCTTAATTTGCTATTTCAAATTTTTTGAAAAATTAAGCCTTCTTTTGCCAGGACATCCTTCACATGAAGATCAATCCACTACTCTACACAGCTCCCTTTGACCACCTTAAGACAAACTGAATGGTACATCCCATTATTTGATAGTTATCACCAACCTTGAACTTCCTTACTCCTTTTATACAGACGATTGCAAGGCTAAATAGACCTCTTGGTCAGTAGCAGTGTAATTCAAGCTGACTGCCTTAAGCAACTTGCATAACACAGTCTAATCTTCTAATCAACGGGCAATAAAAATAAACATATCCCATGGCTCATTCATTAGCGACAATAAACTTCGACAGTACCTGGTTACTAGCAAGGTTGTGCAAGCTTAGTATTCAACCTTGAATAAAGTAGGTCCATATGGGGTACTTTTCAGTTTACCAGTAAGGATGAGTCACTGCTGTAGTACTCAAGGCACCTCATTCAACAGTACTCAATGCACCTCATTCAACAGTAGTAGAGACACCTCATTCAACAGTACTCAAGACACCTCATTCAACAGTACTCAAGACACCTCATTCAACAGTACTCAAGGCACCTCATTCAACAGTACTCAAGACACCTCATTCAACAGTACTCGAGGCACCTCATTCAACAGTCAGTATCTTTTCCAAATTCTTAATTTTTCAAAGTGAATAACCCTCCTGCCACAACTTAAAATGGTTTGACCTTTTGAACTAATTACAATCCAATTATTCATGTCAGATGCAGTGCTACATTTGAAGAGTGGTGTTTTAGATAATGTTCTGGGGTGGAACCCTTTGTTTTGGTCGTTTAATATGGCGACTTAGTGATCCTAATTACACAAAATAACACCACAGTGTTTGTTCATTGAGTGCTTGAACAGGATGATTCGCCACGGCTCACTGGATTTATTCCAGTTTGAAATTTATGGTTTCAGCTTGACCTAAGTACCTGTGCCTGGGGTTTGGGGTCCGCAACTTCCTCATTAGCTAGAGCTGCAAATACAAACCACTGGGGAATTGACAAATTCTATTTTTTCATTTCTACAGACCACTAGCCACATGAGATCAGTATAGGTTTTCTAATCATTACTGGTGACATGGAATTCTCTTAATGTTTTAGTTGAACCTCCCTTTTGTAAAAAGCAGGACCCGGCTTTGTATGACTTACCACAAATAGCAGCCTTCCAGTTATCTACATGTGTATACTGACAGTTGAGCTGGCGTCCTCCATACCAGCGAGCGTTGAACTTGACAAATGCTTCATCAGCTTCCTCTGGCCTATACAAACACAGACAGTGATTACAATATTCCACACAACAGGAAATCAGGTGACTAATGTCAAGAACATCCATTTGACCTTACACTCACATAGTTGTTGTCATAGATACAAGACTTAGGTTCTGTCCTGCACATTCATTTGTTCCAATATAACTTAGTGCAAAGAAATGGGAGAGAGACTTGACTGAACCTACCATAAAATCTAACATGATTTGAACAGATTTGATTAAATTTTAAAGATCACACCTAATGTAAATAAAATAATATATGTGAGCCATGAAGTTGAACAGCTGAATGCCAGGAATTTGCTTCTGAAGATTTTTGAAGCATGTGATATCAAAATAATAATCCCAAACTCTCACCTGCGATACTGTATGTAGACGTTGCCCCTCAGGTGTGGTTCATAGTTTCGACACACCTTTACCTGTAGCACCTGACCTATCTTTTTGAACTCAGGAACAATGTCCCGATAGAAGTCATCAAAGTGTTTCCTCATTTCAGTGTCTTCATACTCAAGGTTGAAATCTGTAACAGAAACAAACAAGTCAAACTAAACTTGACAATCTTTAACTCAAGAGGCTTTTGTAGGAGATAGAAGCCATTTATACAAGTGCACCAAGTCTTGGACATAGATTCCAATTGATTCATCATATGGATCATATCAGGACAGCAGGTGATCGTTAAACAAATGAAAGCTCGGAGCTTTTCCATCTAGACACTTCTTACGATCGTATATTGAGACTTAGTCAACCAATCACATTCGCTGACTAAATCAGATTCGCCAACCCTCGTCATGACGTCATACCAGCAGGGGGGAGAGAGGCAGGTACGGGTGGAAAGGTAGGAAGGATGAAGGGGGAGAGGGAGGGGGAGAGGGAGAGGGAGGGGGAGAGGGAGGGGGAGAGAATGTGAAATTCCAGAGCTTTACAAGTTGGTAGCAGAAGCCACCAAGAAATCAACAATGCCATGCGACAAGTTCTTGTTGGGTGATAACAATACAGACAAAGACTCCACAAGTCAGCTCCAAACAGATCAAGGGATTTTGGGCAAGTAAAGGTGAAATCCAACTTATATGAAGAGCCTCGTGTACAAACTAGAAAATCCATGGAACTTTTTCCAAATTAAACAAAGATCCAACTTATGCAAATCCAAAAATAGTGGTTAAAACAAATAACCAACATTGATACAAAGAAAGTAGACAACCCTGATGTGAGCACAAGAAGAGTATCATATATGTCAGATGCCCGCCTGTATATGTCAGATGCCCGCCTGTATATGTCAGATGCCCGCCTGTATATGTCAGATGCCCGCCTGTATATGTCAGATGCC